>JAZHYW010014043.1:0-45486 GCA_037355805.1 Ixodes ricinus | reverse complement strand
GTACTTCAGCCGAGATGTGGAAAATGCCATCACACAACTGGAAGAAGGAATTTTAGTTCTGGTGAGAAATCTTGCATGGGCTACGCCAGTCGTACCATGCAGTAGTAAAGTCCAACGGCAAGATAAAATTGTGCGGGGATTATAAGTGCACCATTAATCCAGTGTTGGGGTGAGACGCCTATCCCTTGCCAACAACAGGACAATTGCTGAGCAAGCTGGCAGGTTGCCAGTGGTTTACAAAGTTTGACCTAGAGCAAGCGGAACAGCTTTCTGATAATAAAACGTCCAAGCGACTAACCCTAAGTACTTACAAAGGACTTTTCAAAGTGACTCGTTTACAGTTTAGGGTCACTACTGGAGTAGCCATTTTGCAACGTCAAATGTTGCAGCTCTTAGCAGGATTGCCAGGAGTTCAAGTATTCCTTGACGACATTTTGATCGGTGGATCCAACCTAAGATAATACGACGCTCGAGTTCGGGCTGTTCTAGAAGAGTCCAGGAGGATGGATTACGCCTGAACCAAAAAAAAAGTGCACTTTTGGCGTGCAAGAAGTGACGTTCCTTGAATACAAAGTAGACCAAGGCGGTGTACATCTGACACTAGACAAGGTGAAAGTTATCCACGAAGCACCGGCGCCAAAGACCATAAAGGAGCTTCAGGCCTTTTTGGGACCTCTAAACTTGTATAACCGTTTTCTACGCGGAGCTTCAAGTGTTTTCGAACCCCTTCACCGACTACTACGAGACGGAGTAATTGTTGGTGAGTGACTACGAGACAACTACGACTACGAGACGGAGGACACCGACGACAGAGGGGTCGAAAATTGGGCTAGTTGGTAGTTATTTATACTGATTTGAAAAAGCACAAAATACGAGGATAGAGTAAGAAAACACGCACGACGGACAAGTGACTCGCAATATGTTTATTGAAACCTCGAAAACACAAAAAAGCATCCCGCCCCGCAGATTGCTCATGCGCACTTCACCTCCTTGTTGTCAAAACTACACATTTTAAAAACAGTAAAATCACGATGTTTACGTGCTGACACGTGTCGTTGTCGTTAGAAACGCCAACTCAGCCTCAGTCAGTGCAAGGGAAGGGTGGCTTATGCATCTTTCTCCCCAAGAAACTATCTGAAAGTGCTCCAACATCTCCCTCGCCATCTGTTCTTTGTATACGTGCCCAAAATATTTGCGCAACCAAACACTGGAGAGCACCCGCACCTATTACAGTGGACCGCCAGGTGGCCCGATGGAGTCAGGCCACCTGGTGGTTTACGTAATAGGGTGCGGCTGCGTATCGCAAAACCTGTTTGTGACCGGCTTGACCTGAAAAGTTTGGGTATTTTAGACAACCTCGGTGCATTTTTTACAACCAAGTCCCACAAGGCTGACTGACCGTTTAGGGTCATTGTGACGGAAAGGGGCTCGTGGCAAAGGGCGGTGCCCGGGCTTCCTTGAGAAGCAGCTGTCCACGTTGTCGACCTGTGTCCCTTTTGCGATGCGCAGCTCTACAACCCGAAATCTTGCCGAGTCTTTTCTGTGGACGTAGAAGATTTGTTTTATTGGATTCCTCAAATGGAGTTACTAGTCGCTGTCAACGACTTCATTGATGCGACGGGTGAGGTCAAGTTCAGAAACTCCAGCGGAGTTACAGTGGAGGGATTTTTGGGACCACTCCGTTTTTATTTGAAGTCCACGCTGGTTCAATGGGAGAAGGGAATTTCTGTGCAAATGAATGGCATATGCTTTGATTCTTGTGTGGCGCCGGTTCTAAGCGACATTTTTCTTAGGCAGCTCGATGTTTCTCTCAAGGGGGCACTGGGGGTGAGGGTGTCAACAAAGCGTTTAGATATGTAAACGCTTACCTAATTTTTGTTGAAGCCAATGGTAGGCCGGATGTTGTGGACAGTGTTGTCAGTCTTCGAAAAACTTGGAAAAGGACTGAAGTACACCTTCCAGACACCGTCGGACGGTTGCCTCCAGTTTTTGGACTTGTCTTTCTGTTTGTTGGGCTTTTAGTTCCCGCCCAAGAAAAGCGCTCCCTGCCGTAGGAGTCGGCGCACTCGCAAATAGTCAAGAGAGGCATCGCGGCGTCCTGCCTTGGTTCTACCCTCAAGAAATCATTCTTCCACGTGGCGGGAAAAGGTTTCAATGATCAAGTGAAGAAGTTGACGGAAGCAGGATTTCCTTTACGAGTAATCGAGGAAGTGTCGGCGGGCCTGATTAAAGGTTTCAAAGGCCCTGTCAACCGGGCACCACGGAAAGATCGAGTAGGCCGGTGGTGCTCCCGTAGCTACACGGTGTTTCGCACAATGTTAGGAATGTTGCGAGGCGGGACGATGCACACGTGGTGTTTAAAGCTCCCAACAAATTACTTCAATTGTGTAAGAGGGTCCGTGAGTCGGGGAAAGGGAAGAAGAGAGGTGAACTTTCCTGTGGGAAAAGGCATGTGAACCGTTTCGTTCGATGTCGGGTGGGCGTGGTGTATTGCATTCCTCTATCCTGTGGCAAGGTGTACGTCGGCCAAACTGGACGCTGCGTTAATGAAAGGCTTAAAGGGAGCACCACGCGTCTCTTCGAGTGACCCCGTCGGGCTACGGGGCGGTTTACTGTGATAGGTGATGCTGCTCTTCAGTGTTCGGTGACACAAATATGTTGTGCACATATAAAGAACAGAGGGCGAGGGAGATGTTGGAGGCCTTTCAGATAGTTTCTCGGGGAGAGGGATGCGAAAGCCCCCTTCCCTTGCACTGACTGAGGCTGAGTTGGCGTTTCTAAAGACAATAACACGTGTCAGCACGTAAACATCGTGATTTTACTGCTCTTAAGATGTGTAGTTTTGAGAATAAGGAGGTGAAGTGCGCATGACCAATCTGGGGGGCGGGATGTTTTTTTTTTGTGTTTCCTGAGGTTGCAATAAACATATCAGTTGCGAATGAGCGCTTCTCCATCGTACGTGTTTTCTTACTCTGTCCTCGTCTTTTGTGCGTTTTTCAAACCAGGATGACACCGACTATGAGATGGAGTCATTGTTGGACGTTGTTTGGTTCAAACAACGCCGACTTCGTAAGTGATTCGTTATTTACGAGACCTTCTGCTACACACGGTGTGCCAGCCGTGTTAGTCTCAGACAACGGAGCCGCGTTTGCTTCAGCAGAGTTTCGCCAGTTCACAAAAAACAACGGAATTCGCCTTTCATTAGTTTCCCCATACCATCCAGCGTCCAATGGACAAGCAGAAAGGACGGTTCAAGAGACCAAGACGTCCTTATCTCGTCTGAAGGATGGTAACTCGCCAACTTGAATTTCCAAATTTCTTCTGAACCAACATGTTCTGCCGTCCACGACAGCAAACAAAAGTTCTGCTGAGATCCTAAGGGGTCGTTCGTTTGCTCACAGCTTTAGGCTTGTTGCATCCGGCGGCGGGAAACAGTGCAGTTGAAGGTTAGGAGAAGATATTTATGGAGCAGAAGAAAAAAAGTGCCAGTTTCCAACATGATGCCCTTGTCTTGGTGAAGAATTTATTATTTGCTAAACCCTACTGGTTTCCAGGAACTGTGGCAAAGCAGTCCTTTACAGGCACGTGGCCAGGATTTTGTTTTGGGGGGGGGGGCGCCCATGACAAAATGCTGTATGAGGGGAGGGGGAGGAGGTCCCAGCAAAATGAAAAATCTTGGGGGGGGGCTGGCCCATGGGCCCCCCCCCCCTGGCTACGTGCCTGGGCCTTTATCTTACGAAGTTCGTTTATGGTCGCCACTTCCGACGACATGTTGATCATCTACGCCCACGTTAAAAACATACCACAGCTCCACTGGACTCCAGAGACGGAAGTGGTCTTGAAGGGGACGAGGAACTCCAACTAAGAGAGCTCTTCAAACCAAATTCACAGGAAAGTTCTCATGTAGAGCAGCTGCAGAGTGAGTCTCCAAAAGCATCAATTGAAGAGGCTGCAGAAACGCCTACTTCAGAAGCCAGCCTCGGAAGTGATGTGTCGACAGGACGTCCTACCAGATCACGTCGATTACCGCACTACCTAGAAGCAGTGTTGGACAAAATACTCGATAAAAGTATTTAAGTTAAGTTACTAAATACCTGTTTCATAAAGTATTTAAAATACTATTCAAGTTACTTTCCCTGTAAAGTATCTTGAGTAGGGTACAAATACTTAGAAATGTAATTCAATTAGTTTTGAAGATACTTCGGCATTGCGTAATTTGTATCGACGTCGTTGACAACGACAATTATACAGCTACGCAAATCTGGGTTACCAGAATGGTTTATTAGCACGCAACAACACAAAACGAAAAAAAAATAAGAAAAGTATCATAGGGCTATTTTATGCCGTCCGACTATTAGGGGCAAAATGTTGTCACGAATGGCAAAATGATGAGGCGGCGAATAACTGAACAAACTAATACCCTTGCCACACGGGCAACGCAAATGCCATTTACAACGAACGACATATGAACGATCGGCCAATCAGCGCGCGACATTCCAGGCGTGGGGAGTTCCACGCGCGACAAGTCGCGAGCCGATTCGTCGATCACACGAATGTCATTCGTTGTAAATGGCATTCGAGCTACCCGTGTGGCACGGCATAAGAGTTTAATGGGGCGAACTTGTGCCCAACGCAAAATAGACAAAGGCTAGCGTCACAGGCGTCGATGTCGGCGAAACAGCAGGATCGAGTGCTGGGGCGAGACTGACTCAAGACTGCCACTCGGACCACCTTTGTACCCGCGTGTGTTTCTGGAACATTCGGCGTAGAAAGTTTGGCGCGTAGAAAATTCGTAACTCAATCGGACGACAAGGTTCTCGAGCTTACGAGAATGTCAAGTTGAAAGAATAAATAAATGAGAAGTCCGCTCCCTGGTATCGAACCCGGAGCCTCCGCGCGAGAGCCAAGCGCGGTAACTCATTCGGCCACGCGCTCGGTGAGCAATGCGCGTGGCAATATCATTGATAGATGTTACAACACATTTCTGGGACAACAAGAAAGAGGTCGCTTTAGCTATTGGGGATTAGATTAGAACGTGGCACCCCAAGCGGTTAACTTTAGAGCTAGATGGATGGGGCCAACAAATACAATAGGGAATTGTAGTAGACCGTTTTAATGCGAATAGCATTCTTTGGATACTTCACGCACTTTTCGTCTATCTATGTATCTATCTGGCTATCTAACCTCTTACGCCGCAAGTCGATAGATAAATAAAAAAGACCGGCGCCGGCTGGGATTCGAACCGTTGACCCTTTGATCAGCAGGCAGACGCGCTAACCACAGAGCTATGAAGGCAGTCATTCAACGCACTCTAAACGGTTGTTTATATCTTTACCATAGGACGCGCTTTCAGCGCTGTCACAGCTAGCCGGTGCGCGCGCGTTCCATCTCCCCCTCACCCTCTCCCGCGCTCACCCCTCTCCCGCGCTCGGGAGAGGGTGATGTAGCGGCCGTGCTCAGCCTCACGAGAGCGGAATGAGCCCTCGTGCATGGAACGCGCGCGCACCGGTAGCTGTGACAGCGCTGTAAAGCGCGTCCTATGGTAAAGATATAAACAACCGTTTAGAGTACCGTTGGTTGAGACTAGCTGAGACGCCAGAAATTCTGGTCGGTACCATTTTGAGTGTTTGTGCGTATGGCGCGTGCTTTGCTCGCCTTCCTAAGTGACACAAACGCACGTGCTGGGCTGCGGAGATTGTGCGCAGGGCTGTGAAAGTGTCAACAAATTTAGAATCGCCTCAAGAGTGGGCTGGCGTATCTAGAGTGTGCCGGCCACCTGACGAACGCGCATAACTCCGCACCGTTTGATGCTATTCGCATTAACGTAGATAATCATTCCCAAAGGATGGGTTCTGCTGATTTTTCTCCTCCGCTACGGTATCCCGGAAGAAAACGCCGCACCTGCGCATGCCCGCCGCCAGCCTTATCTGCATAGTTCAAGGTCTTGTGGGGATTACGGAGCGCTATCCGGGTGCTTAGCGAGCTGTGGAAACAATCTACTACAATTCCCCAATGGCTCAGCGCTCGGCTTACTTAACCGAACGCGGCGTCAGCGTTTGGCTGGAGTTCGTGTTCTCCGGTGTGGGGGAGGAGGGGCTCTTTTGTTTCCACTCCGGCCTGCATGAACAATGCAGCATGCAGGGTGCCCAGCTCAGCACAAAAGCCCAAGTGGGTCAAGCTCGCATCCTCTGATGACTGCTTTCGGGAGATGTCCGGCACTTAACGTCATTTCGTTTATTGTTAGTATTTTTACATTACACTGTGCCCCGCGTTCTATTAAAGAAGATGACATGAACATGCCAACAAGGCCTGTGGGCATGTGCAAAGAAGAACTCCTTGAATTACTCAACGCACCAACTATGGAGAAGACGACAAAGCCCAGGACGATCCATGCGACATAATCGCGTGCAAGGAACATCGCTTTACAAGTAGTTGTCAAGGCATTAGTAAGCCCACGCCCTGGTCACTCAGAAGTTCCGCGGGATGCCCACCCTAGAAAAGGCTGTCACTGGAGAATCAACCACTTCCGCGGAGCTCAACCAGTTCAGAGAAACAACATCTTCGAATATAGTCGCAGGGCAGATCAACCTGAGAGTGTAGTTTTAACAGAGTTTATTACGAGGATTCGCAACTTTCATGGTTACGGGGCGCACTAGTTCCTATTGAAATGGCTGTCATCTGGATGATTGTCATGGAACAGTAGTGCGAGGTTGTATCTTCGACGTTTATTTATAATTTTGTGAAAAGCGAGCGATAATAAAGCCTTACCTCATCCTTCCACATCAGCAAGGTGTAAGCGAGCACTTTCATTCTGAAGCCCATCGTCCAGGAGCTAGGAGCGGGGTTTCACACCAACGTACCACCATCGCTGAAAGTTGCGAATGACAATTGACGCTTGAACGGTTTTGAGATCAAAGGAGCCTGCAGACTCAAGGGAGCTTTCCGCCTATCGTTAGGTTTTTCGACTCTCTAAAAGACATGACTTCAAATCAAATTAGTTTTATTGTCACCTTGTCACCTACAGGTGAAGGAGGTGTGAAAAACAAAAATCTGCAGCAGCACAGCTCGACGAGTCCACAGACCCTGAATATTGGCTGGTAAGCGGCATCCTTCTGCATGACGTGGCTTTTGATCTACTCTGAAACATCATGGCCAGTGGTAATCTTGCGGTAGACTCTTCTTCGTACTCTTAGTGCAGAAAAAGATTCTCATGCGTTACATGCAGCAGGTCTGACCGATACGTGGAAGGTACAACTAGCTGTTCATAAACCCGTTACCGTCTACCCTCGTACTGCCGAGGCAACAGATCGCCTTTCTCGAAAATCGTCACATGTTTCTTGGCCATTGCCTCCTTTTGTCTCGAAAAACCAATTTAAGCTCGGATCGTTTTTCTTTTTCTGTTCAGCTTTCAGGATGGTGACATCAACTCTCAGTAAACTTCAGAACTTTTCGTTCACTGGCGTCACTCGCGCGACCTTCATTTTTCAGTTGGTCGTCCTCAAAGCACTCATATCCTTCCAACTGATTCGTGTGTCCTACCCTATGACTCCGCGGTCCACCCTCTTTCCACTTGACTGATAATTTTTTTAAGCGGTTTTAGTGTGGTAGATTTATAGGGCCAACCAACCTGAGGACCTGCGTAAGCTCGAAATGTGTAGGTCGGTCATCCATAACCGCTAAACAAACTTTAAAAAAAAACGGCATTCAGTGTTAGGAACTTTTATTTTCTTCTTGCAGCGTTTCGAATGGCATTTCGGTAGGGAGAGTCACACTACCAAAATAATGGATTTTGAACACACCATACGTTATCAAGACACATAAGTGCTCAAAGTAATAAACAAAGTCACGCACGCATATAAAGATACATAGAAAAGAAACAACCTTAGTCTGCCGAGAAAGGAACAGAAATGCGTTGGTAATATATTCGCGCTCAAATATAGTGTTCAGAGACCATGCTGGAGTTGCGAGAAAAACGAATCTGGACTTTGCAAGGCAACAATTTCGCTTGACAAGCTCTGCCATTCTTTTATCGTTCGCGGGAAGAAAGAGTTACGAAACAAATCAGACTCTGACGTGTATTCCCGAACCTTTTGGTCGTGAGCTACCCTGCGCGATACATAAAATGGCTCAAACAGGTAATGTGATCTTTCAAAATATAAATAAACCATAAAAAAATACTGTAAAAAAATTTGACGGAAATACTTGCGCTTAACAGCAAGCGATTTCCATTGCAAACCCCTTTTTTATTGCGTTAGTTAGCACACGGCCGCCCTATGTACAGGGTGTTCCAAAATAAAATGTACAGGGTTTTTCACCGCAAAAAAAAATCAGCTATGTATGGCCGAACGCTCATTCTTCGCCGAAAGGTAGCTCTAGAGGTCCGAACCAGATGCCAAAGTTTGGGCACGAACCAATATTTTATTCAAAAGTTATAAGTGATTTTCTGAAAATTTCCATGGGAAAATTGGGCCCATTTTCACCCGTTTTCGGTTTCTGGCTTCATTAAGGACCGTGCATTTGAGAACTCCGTCGGCCACCATTTTCCCATTGACATTTTCAAAAAATAATTCATAACTTTTAAATAAAATGTCGGTTAGCGCTGAAACTTTGGCATCTGGTCGTGACCTCTAGCGCTACCTTCTAAGGCCCCTGTATACTGAAAGGTAGCGACTTCTCCTCCCTCCTCCCCCTCTTTTTCTCTCTCGCCCTCGCGCGTCGACGGTGGCGTCGCCTGGATCGCTTCAAGCTAGCAGACGCTCCCGCTTGAACGCAATGGGAGCGGAAGGTTGTTTTCGTTTGTTTTCGTGTTTCACGATTGCATTTCTGTCGCGAGTCCTACAGTTTAACGCGTGATTGGCTACAGAGACTTTCGAGATATCAACAGAACGACTTGACGGCCTGGGAAACGCGAACTAGGGCAAAAATGGGCAAGTGATGCGAGCACGGTCTACGTTACTATGCTACCGGAGCGAGGCTCTGTTTCGTTCCTGCGCGAGCAAAGCCGCCGACTACGTGCTGCAGCGAACTCTTGTATGTTGCACAGTGACTTTGGTGCAACTGAAGGCAGTGTCTTTGTATTACCGCACGCGTGCCCCAGACGGAAAGAAGGGAGATCATACGCTCGGTTTCTTTTTTGTCGTTTCGTAAGGGAGGCAAGACGTGACAGGTAAGCACGAAGCGATTGCAGTTTTTTTCTTTCGCCACTGAAGCACGAAGCGATTGCTGTTTTTTCTTTTACAACTGAAGCACTCCCCTCAAAACCACAGAGGCTACAGACGTGAGCGGGCAGCTTCGACTCGGGCTCTCGCTGCACGAGCGTTCACGCAGCCGAGACGCGATCGAACGTAAGAAGCCTCCACTTCTAACGTTTGCGGTTAGTTCATGTTAAGCGGGGATTTTTGTGGTCTAAATAATGAAATGTTTCCCTTTTAAACGATATCCGTCTATGGCGTGCGCAACGGGCCGTAATAGTAGCACAAAAACGGTCTAAAATACTTGATCCCCATTGCTGTAAAGGCGCGGCTATACGAAATCGGAATATTCTGCGAAAAAAAATCTTAGCAGAGCGAGCGAAAACCCATACTGTCCGCTAACACCTAGAACTTTTCAAAGCTTTGTGGTTTTGAAAATTTCTTGTGATGCCTTGTGTGTACTTTGTTTTTACCAAAGACATTGTAAGCTTACATTATCTCTTCACAACAGTGCACCCCTCATGGACTGTCGTTTTTCCCACTAAAATAATCTCGTTTTATTTATCAAGCGATGACAGGAAAAAAATCTTAAGTCTTTTGAAAGCATTTCTTTATTATTGCAAATAACCACCACATAGGCCTTCAAGTTCTGCTACCAGTGGCTGTAAAAAACAAGAAAAAAGACTAAAAACCAAAATTAAGTGACAGGTAATGCATATTATTGTTTCACAACACACCAAATTACGAGGACTACACAGACAGGTTATTAGGGCTATTTCACACGGTTACGCTTCGCTGTGTTAGGACCGCTTGTGAGGGTCTGAGTCACAATTGCAATATGGTTATACTAATCCTGTTACAATCTAACACGTGCTGTCTCAAGGGGTCGCAATGTAGCACAGCGAAGTGCAACCGTGTGAAGCAGCCATTAACCTCTCTATGTAGTCCTTTAGAAGCTCCACCTCCAGGCCAGCACTAGCTTCTGCTTTTGATAGCAAAAAGCTTGCACAGCGAAATGATGGCAGACGGCAACAGGTGTGTGCTAAAGACGTAGCTTCTGCTTCTACTGCACTCACTGGCGAGGTACATGAAGACATCAAGGCACGTATACTAGAAGTTGAATCCCAGATATGACAAAGTGAATGATTAGCTTCCACAAAAACTCAACAATGATATACATAAAGATATTAAGGCACAGACTCAAAGTTCAATCTCAAGCATCAGAAAGTGAGCGACTAGCTTGCACAGAAGTCAACGGTAAAGTACATAAAACTATTAAGGCACAGACTACAAACGTTCACTCTCAACTATCAGAAGGTAAATGACTAGCTTGCACAAAAGTCAACGAAGATACACAAAGAATATCAAGACTAAAGGCTGAATATCAGCTATCACAAAGTGAATGACTATCTTGCACTAAAGTCAATGGCGAGATATATAAAAATATTAAGGCACAGATACGAGGACTTCAATCCCAGCTATCAGAAAATGAATGACTAGCTTGCACAAAAGTTAACGATAATATACACAAAAAAATTAGGGCTCGAATACTAGAAGCTGAATCCCAGCTATCGCAAAGTGCATGACCAGCTTACACAAAATTCAACGGCGAGATGCCTAAAATATTAAGGCACAGATGCTAAAACTTGAATTGTAGCTATCACAATAAATGACTAGCTTGCACACGGCGAGATACGTAAAACTATTGAGGCGCACACGCACATACACACTAAAAGTTGGATCTCATTTACCGCAAATGAACTACAAGGTAAAGAAGTCAACAGCGAAATACATAAAAATACTAAGGCACCACAGATACTAAAAGTTAGTATCGGCTAGCGCAAATGAATGACTTGGCTCAAAAAAGCCAACGACGAAATATATACATATTTTAAGGTACATAGACACACACTGGAAGTTCGATCTCAACTGTCGCACATGAATGACTAGCTGGAAAAAAGTCGGAGATCAGAATAAGAAAGCAGTCAGCTACACTGCTGTGTGGAGGACAGAAGCTCCACAAAATTGTAACGAGGTAACATCGGCTCCGATTGTGGTGGCATCACAACATGCATGATGCTTGTACACTTAGCTTCTGTTCTTACGGGGTGCAGTACAAAGGGCAGCATGTGCCCGCAAAAACGTCCTCAAAATTGCACTTTAATGAAAAGTACCCCCAGTTATGCCACCAATTACTTTACATTTCTGGTCGCTACCTGCTTGCCAATGCTGCGACTGCCGCATTTTACGCTGGCTTTTTTTTCAGAGATCCGCTGGTTTTCTTTGCGAAGAAGAATATGCATTCTTGTCCGCAAGAACACCCTCAGCAATTTAGTTGCGACATTGTGGCAAGCAGGAAAACAGTTCACACATGTTACATTCTGCACGGCAGAAGCCTCCAGCTGAGCAAGAGTGATTTGATCGTGTAAAAGTTTATCACTATTGGTCCGAAATAAACTCTCTGCTGTTTCCAAAAACTGGATAACTGCGGGCGAAGGCAAGGAAAGTCTCGTTTCTTTTGTGTAGGACTTAAGCCGTGTCAACGTACTGGCCTCCTTGCATGTTATTGCAGCGATGCACTCACTACAGCAGGACATGTTTTGTTTTACGTTGCTCACTGCGTAGCCAGCAAGGTAGTCAAAAGATCCTTGCTCTGTTTCACTCAGCATTAGAACGTCGTCAGGAAACTCAACAGCCACAGTGTCGACAACCTGTGCAGCCTTTCCAGATCCAGTGTCTAAGCCAACAAGAGAAAACCCGGCATCATGGGCATAGCTACCATCTTTGCTAGGCCTTAAGAATTGCGCCATTGTTGCAGCCCTGATTGCGCAGCGGAACTCATATGGCTTGGGCGCTGGATTGTTCGTCCGAAGAGTAGAAAACAGGTTTTCTAGTGCGTCTTGCCCGAACCGGCCAAGTAGCACACAAAAAAAACCCTTGGTGTTAAGGTAGTAGTCTTGGAGTTCTAGGGCAACTGCGGTGACCAATATGATGCCGGTCTGAACTGGCTTCCAGGCATGCTTGTCATCATCAGGATCAATAATTTCTAGACTTTCAAAGAGTCGGATTGCATCTTGTAGGAACAAGACTGTGTCGCCATACTTTACTTCGTTAAGTTTGCTGATGGCAAGCTTTGTTGTTCGAGATGTCATTATCTTGAACCACTTGAATACCACCTCAATGAACCAAGCCGTCGTGAGGGCATCCTGTGGCATGTCTCCTCTTTGAACAAGGAAGCGCAAAGCAGCAGCAGTGTCATGATTGAGAAGCGAAAAAGCCAGCCCCACTTTCATTTTTTCAAAATGCCCTGGATCCAAGCATGCTGGCTTCAGGTGTGGCGCGATGTTTAACTGAAGCTTTGAGTCGATCTCCACAAGCTCCTTAACATGCTGAAGGGTTACCTCATTGGATGGCAGTCCATGCTTCTTAACTACATCAGCCGGCAAGATGATCGATTGCCCACGAGTGAGGTGGTTACGCAAATTCTTCAGTAAATGCGGGACATCTGCCATAAAGTACAGCCTTCGGCCTGGATCACAGGGGTGGGGACAAGAGACGCGGCTTCTGGAGTATTTGCAGACGACTATCCCAAACTTCCTCCAGATTCCTTGGTTTCCACCTCCCATGTCGCAGACAATAGCATCCACTCTGAGACCAATCTTTTCACATTCTTGAAGAATGGCAAGAAGCACCTCTTTGAGCTTTGTACTGCTGAAAGAATTTCCAGTGAAGTGGTATGCTATTGTCTGCTTCCAGCGAGTTGTCACACCCCCCAACATAAAAACAAAGCCCTTCTTAGCCATAGCATCTTTTGGAAGAGTCCCATCTGCCAAGGATATAGTTGGCCTGCCGATTATTCTGCCGGTTGCCTGGTCGTAAGAAAGCCCTTGTTTGAGCTGGATCTCATCAAACATGAGGACAGCATGCCGCTCGTGGTCTTCCATGAGGCTCACCTACGATGGATGAGGGAACAAGCGTGAGATTCCACAACCGGCATCATGCGTCATAGCGTGTAGTCGGGGAAGAGATGAAAAAGGCCAGGTCGAGCGCCTTATCAGGCATTCGCTTCTCCTTTTTCATACTGTCACGGATGGTACATAGCATCACAACATCTAAATGTTTCGGATATCCTGAACAGGAAACGCAAACAGTTCATTTGATTTCTAACCCATCTCAGCTATTCTGGTCAGACTTAGTGGCATTAGTACTTTAACAAAGCAAGATTGCTACCTCAAATGACACTTTAAGCATGTGTTGTTGTTGGCAAAATGGTGGTAAAAAACAATTAGGTGACATCGGGATGCTACATACCAAACAACAAAATATTGCTTATAGGTAAGAGTAATATCAGGTTTTAATTTAATACTACTGCGAAAGTATGTAAGTACAATTATATACGAAGTTACAGTAAATGATGCATCTACTCACTTTGACAGCGAGGGAATCTAATATCTCGTGCAATATGCCCGGTGCAAACTTGAACTTCTCGAGGTGTCTTTGCAAGGTTCGTTCAGCCGGCAGTGGTGTGCCAATCTCTCTGACGACGTTGTACCCCCGGGATCCGCATGACAATCTCAGCTTCAATGCCTTCTCGATGGTAGGTGTCGACCACGGCGTCCCCTTCATCGTGGACTTTTCCATGCACTGTAGCTGGTCGGGCGCCAAAAACCGATGAACTTGCGTCCTCACGGCGTTCTTTTCTTGAAGAGCCTTGTTCTTCTGCCGCTGTGAAAGCGACAACCTCCGTTGTGTTCCTTGTAAGTGGTCTTCAAGCTCCTTAATCCTTCTGTGGAGGGCAGCCACAACTTCCGAGGACATAGGCTGGTTTCTCACGGAAGACCCTGTTAAGCAACGTATCCAAATGAAGATGTGGCACTACGTATGAGCTTAACATTGTATGTCGCACAACATTAGAATGTGGCATAAAGCAGGAAAATGGCATTGTATGTTGATCAACATGAGACGTTGCTATTTACCATCGACACCACTTTCCTTGTCTCGGTCATGTGTGGAGGCTTCACTGAGTTTCGATGCAGTGCCTGCAGAACATAGGGAGAAGGAAGCCATGAGACAGGCTGCAGAGATGGCCTCACACATGTTGCACTTAGCAGGGAGCAGCACTCACATTCGGCATGAGCTGTGGCTGCCAACAGCATCTGGGGGCAATCGAGTCTTGCATCCAGTGACGCAGGAACTTGTGGGTCTGCATGAAGTGAGGCAAGTCGGTATGAATAACAAGCATGCTTAGTGTCGTTTAAGGGCTCTGTGCAATGTGCGTTGCCCTTACCCTGCCACGAGCAGTGCGGCAGCTGGCCATCCGAGTCGGCACGTGGAGGAGCTGCAAGTGAAAGAACAAATGACAGCAACAATGAGCAGTGCACTCTCCGGAGAAAACAGAAACTCGGCAAACTCCTACTCACAGTTGGCGTCCTCGACAGCCGTTGCAGTGTGTGAAGGGGCAGCACAACCCACACTGTAGTCCGATACAGCGCCTGCACAGCATAGGGAGGGGAGGTCGTGAGATAGGATGCACAGATGGCCTCACACATGTTGGACTTAGCAGGGAGAAGCACTCACATTCGACATGAGCTGCGGCTGCCAACAGCATCTGGGGGCCATCGAGTCTTGCATCCAGTGACGCAGGAGCTTGTGGGCCTGTATGAAGTGAGGCAAGCCGGTATGAATAACAACACTGAGAAAAACGGCAAAGCATGCTTAGTGTCCTTTAAGGGCTCGGTGCAATGTGCGTTGCCCTTACCCTGCCACGAGCAGTGCGGCAGCTGGCCATCGGAGTCGGAACGTGGAGGAGCTGCAAGTGAAAGAATGAATGACAGCAACAATGAACAGTGCACTCTCCGGAGAAAAAGAAACTCAACAAAACCCCACTCACAGTTGGCGTCCTGCACAGCCGTTGCAGTGTGTGAAGGGGCAGCACAACCCATACTGGAGTCCGATACAGCGCCTGCACAGCATAGGGAGGGGAAGTCGTGAGACAGGATGCACAGATGGCCTCACACATGTTGCACTTAGCAGGGAGAAGCACTCACATTCGACATGAGCTGCGGCTGCCAACAGCATCTGAGGGCCATCGAGTCTTGCATCCAGTGACGCAGGAGCTTGTGGGTCTGTATGAAGTGAGGCAAGTCGGTAAGAATAACAACACTGAGAAAAACGACAAAGCATGCTTGGTGTCCTTTAAGGGCCCGGTGCAATGTGCGTTGCCCTTACCCTGCCACGAGCAGTGCAGCAGCTGGCCATTCGAGTCGGCACGTGGAGGAGCTGCAAGTGAAAGAACAAATGACAGCAACAATGAGCAGTGCACTCTCCGGGAAAAAAAAAGAAACTCAACAAAACCCCACTCACAGTTGATGTCCTGCACAGCCGTTGCAGTATGCTCCGATGCAGCAGAAGCCAGACTGTAGTCCGTTGCATCTAAGGTCCCTCTAGTTGCATCACCTGCACAAAATAGGGAGAGGGCTGTCATGAGACGGGATACAGAATAGCCTCACACAGGTGACAATCCATTTTAATGTACAGATTGGCAAATGAATTATCTGTGTCGTTGTAAAATAGTCGTTTTTTTCACACCTGCAGATTTCTCTCGGGTATTGATCTTTTAAACAGACTTCAAAGAATGACAGACATGTGTGTCTTGAGCAAAGAAAGAATCTTATGTTTTCATCTTACGTCTGGCAGGAGGTTTTCGAGGCGTTGGCTGCTTGCGGTGCACGAAAATGCTTGGGACAGCGTCTGGCTTCAACTTTCTCACACCATATTTTGTAAAAATAAGCTGCTCGAACTGGTCGTCAGTGAAGTGAACCTAAAAAGAAAGCACCCCGAAATTTGAAACATATTAGGAGTTTTAGTAAACTGTTTTTCAGCTGCGATAATGATACCCTACCATCGTAGTGCAAAAGCTGCCGCGAAGTATACCACACTTGCGCATTGTCGACTCGTACAAAAAGTATGGCACTTCTTTCGGATTTCAGCAGTTTTAAATTAACGACGTACAACCGAGAACACTCGTAGTTTATGGTGTGTTGTGTAGACGAAATGCACGGACATTGTTGGATACTCGGCGTCAAAGCTATGCTGTTGTCCGTTCAAGTAATAATAAATAATGGTCCGCGTGCACGTAACTTCTAGCATTCCCGCCGGCTTGAGACATTTAATGACAGCTGCTAGCTCACATCCACCCCAAAACTAAAGCCTCCTGACATTAAACAAAGCACACACTTTCGGCGTGGATCAGATTGCACCTAGCACCCAACTGAAATAAACTCAAATGAAGTGAAGCGGGGGCGAGCTATCGTCAGCAAGACGTGCTTAACTTGCCGTGCCGCAGTCGACAAAACACATGATACGAGGTCACCGAAAATCATAGAAAAAGCAGGCACTTACCTCGCAAAGCCGTGTCGCATGCGTCGATTTGAATTTCGCCCGGCCGATCCTGTGCAGCCAAACCTTCCGGCGAGCTGTGTCGTGCTTGCCGGATGGAATGCTAAAGAACTTCTTGCCGTCGCTGTGACGGTTGTTGCACCCGAAAGCGCAGCACCCCGTCATGGCTCACGAAATAACGCCCGTCAGAAGTTACAAACTGACGCCGAGCGAAAAAGGAACTCGCAGAGCCCCAAACCAAAACTCCCCAGACGCGCCATACGCTGCTGCATTCACACTGGCGGTTTGACCGCCTTTGCGAATGTTGTTGTTTAAATACTTATTACAAATCCCCCCGCATTCGATGGCGACAACGAGCAGAACAGCACTGCGGTTGCGATTCAATATATTCAAATGCCAGTGTGAATGCAGCAGCTTACCAGGGCAGTTTGTAGTCGACGGCGGCTGACGCGGCGGGCGACCGGAGCAAAAATGGCGACGCAGGACCTCGAAAAGCAAAAACAACCAAAACAAAATCAGCGCGCAGCGAGCTCCGCCTGGTGGACTACGTTCTTCCAATGAGAGGAGCTGGCGGCATTCTTCAAAAGATTTCACTACCTTTCATATAGAGGGACCTGATGAAAAGAAAAAGAAAACTGTTTTTAAACAGTGTGGTTTAGACACGTGTGCCGAAAAACAAATTTTATGGGAAATTGTTTTTCAATGCAATATTGATGGCGAGAGATTTATTTGAAATTTTGCGCGCAAAGTCCATGACGTCACGGGTCATTCCGGAATGACCATCTCGGGCATCCGCTCTTTCCACCTCAACGGGAAGGTGAGGCCGATCCACCTCTCCTCCACGTGCCCGAAATGCCGAGAAAAAACAAGTGGAAAGGAGGTGACTGGCAACTAAATCGCGTCTCGCACCGTCAAGTCAATATTGCTCTAAAAAAATGTTTTTTTCGCATAAATTAAATTCTTTTTACATGCATGTCCCAACCAGACTGTTAAAAAATACATGTTTTATTTTTATTTCGGGGGCTCTTTAAGCAGCCCGGTCGCCGGTAAGAGGTGCGGCGGTGCGGTCCTGGCCTCAGAGCCCGCCCGGGCAAACTCGGGAGAGGGTGCACGGCCGAGCTCAGCGCGGCGCAATCGCTTCACGAAAGCGCGCGCATCGGCCGTCGGCCGGCGAAACATGGCCGTGCACGCCACTACGCCGCAGACGAAATAAGGGAGCGGAAGGAAGACATTCATGCCCTCACATTCACAACTCGTAAGAAGTGCTTAGGTGTCTTTGGACTTTTTGTCGTAAAAGCGCATTTTGGACTTAAAACAAGCGAAACATAACTTAACTTTTCGGTACTGTTAGTAAACATTAATAAGCAATCATTTGTGCGCGGTGCTTCGTTAAAATCTAGACGGGAAACTAGAAGGCCACGTGTCTAGTGGTCAAAAAGGTGCAACATAGCGGGCGGCCAATTGGGGGTCACTTTCAGCTGCCAGCTTATCACTCTAAGGCCCTCTACCTCGTTGCTAAAGGTCTATAAACCTTTTTCCCGAATTACCCAAGCATCAATGAGAATGCCGGGAACGTAGGTACTCGCGCTGCGCTTGCTGGCGTCAGCAGCTGTAACTGTTTCCAAAGCAAAGATCTAAAACAAATGGCACTTCCGCACGCGCGTTCCACGGACGCTTTCTTTTGGTTATTTGCTTCAGTCTTTTGTATAAGGAAGGCCAGCGCATGCGGCACGTGTCAATGTTGCGTTGGAAACAGATTGGAGACAGTTAACTATACAACGTTGCGATTTTTGAGTCTGTACTACACTGATTCCGCGTTGCATAAGAAACATGTCGCGCGCTGCAGTTACCGAACGTTTAAATTATGCCGCCTAGCAAACGTTGTACCTTGAGCCTTTTTCCGACCATTATTAGTCAGTTTCCGAGGCAGTATGGAGTATGAAACAGTAGCCTAACGATGCGTGCTTTACGTGACGATGAGTGTCCTCGTCAAAAGCAAATTAGAGACCATTTACTACACAAACTCGCGATTTTTGCGTCTCTACTACAGCGATGCCGCATCGCATAAGAAACATGTTCTGCAGTGTAGTTGCTCAACATTTAAATTATGCCGCCTAGAAAACGTTGCACATTGAGTCTTATCCCGACTTTTAATACACAGTTCCCCAGGCAGTATGGGTTTCGAAACAGTAGCGTAACGCTGCATGTTTGTCATGTCAATCACTGTCGTGTCAGAAACATATTATGGACCGTTGCGCAAAATATCTCAACAGACCCACAACATTCGGAACATTCTCGCAACATATCTACAACACATCCAAGTTAATTGGGTGCTTACTTCTCCAACATAATGTTTGTGTTAATTCTAACACTCGATCCCAACAATGCAAAACATCATGTGAACCCATTAGAAGCAGGAGCAGCTGTAAGTGACGCAAGAGTGGGTGCTCACCACCCCTTCCCCTTTGGTTTAGTGAAAAATTTATGTGGAACAAGATGCTATCAGATGACCCAGCCTAGAGTTGCATATCTTCCCATTGCACTCTAATGTGAAGTCAATTAAATTTAGCCACCTCAGCCAGGAAAAGATTAAGGAAGGTTTGGCTCCTCACGGAGCAATAGTAATTTCACTTTTTACATGCTCAAGATCAATGGTTATATTAGAGACATACACGTTTCAAATGCAGGCAGCTTTGTATTTTTTAAATTAAATCTAGTTAACGCTACGTTATGAGTTGTGAGCAAAACTTTTTTTTCCTGAGGTGGCAAGTATAGTGCGGTGTACCATTCAATTCCTTTTCTTGACCGGAGGCCCTGTACTAGAGGTGTCTCCTCACCCCTTACGTGAACAAATATTAGCTCCTCAGCAATAACAAACTCCTCTTCGCTTGTCAACCAATCTCTTTCAGTATTGACAAACACATGTTTGCAACTTGTGCGAGGATCGGAAAATGATATGCATCTGCCATGAGAAATGTGTGCTTCGAGCGATAACTCAACGCCTGTACAGATGCAAGACGCCACGAGGGGATATGAATGATAAAATCATTTGGGAAGCAAGAGTGCGTAAAAATATGAAGAGGCCATTGTACCACGTCTTAGCATGCCTCTAAGCTCACTGGCGAGGCTGCCTGCTACTCTGTCCTACTGAGGGTCCTACAAAACCAGTACTCTGCCTGAGTTGTCAGCAAGGCCATTTCCTGGCACCATAACTATAGCTCTAAATATTACTAATCTCTCTATACGAGGCATTACTCTCACAAGACAGTCACCTGCACGCCTCAAAATTTAATAAACCTATAAAGGCTTATTATTGTCTGGAAAACGATCCTAGAATTAAAAATCCCAACATTATCAGGATTACGGTCAAATACCGAGAAAACATTCACCTAGATTTTGCAGACAGTGCATGAAAAAAAGAAGGGGGGGATGGTCGTTTAGAGAGAAAACTGCGGAAAGAGTACAGAGCATTTCTCCAATGCTTAAAAAGTACTGGGTAGGCGCTTATTCTGACATTGGCGCATGACCGGTATGTTACGGTATCCCAAGATTCCAAGAAGTGGGGTTCCAATATGCATAGTTTCTTATTGAAATGTTGACTGCCTCTGTGCACTGGGGGATCGGTGGCCGGAGTGGGCTAAGCGCACACCGGCTCGACACGTGGAGCGAAAGCTCGCGATGCAGAACCCAGGGGATCCTGGGTTCGAGCCCCACCTGCCCGCTTCGATCTGGATGAGCATCGTACGGCGTGCGGTCGTGTATCACTACTGCGTGGTGCAGTTAAAGACCCCAGGCTAGCGGTTGTACCGCATGGCTCAATGCCCATCTACAGCGAGTGACTCGTCGCAACTTTAATAGCTGACCAGCTACACGCTGTATAAATATCCCCACAGCCAATTTTTCTGTGAGACTTCCAGGAAGTTATTTTCAACAAGGTCGTGAGGATGTGTCTTTGGAAACAAATAGCCTGGTTATTATGAATGCTCCTACCTGATGTAACTGGAAGAGCTCTCCGAGGTCTTCTTGAAAGTAGGACGCAAGCAAGGGAAGGAGGCAGACAGCTGCTGCGTTTTGATCTCTGAACTCTGCCTTGGCCTTGTTGATTTTGAGGCTCCACTCGAGCACAGCACTATTTTTGTGGCTCGAACATAGGAATGTCACGAGGAGGAGGACGTCTTTGGGCAGGCTCAATTTTCTATCCAGACATACACCTGTAAACCTTAAAAAATATATCCATATAGAAAATCTTAGTAATCAAAATACCAGGCTGAAGTTTAGCTAGTTGGTACATAGTTCACAAATAAACGTTCAGCTAGACGATAGGGACGAAACACAGACAGGGAGAAACAGAAACAGAGACATACACACCGCGGTGTGTATGTCTCTGTTTCTGTCTGTCTCTGTTTCGTCCCTATCTGCTAGCTGACCGTTTATTTGTGAATCAAAATACCTTTTGCAAAAAGCAGAATATCAAAGGAAAAATATGCTAGAACTATTGTATGGTGAAAGTAGCAATCGTCTTTATTCAAAGCACCTTTTTACGAGCATATTATTAATAATAATAATAGCTTTATTTACCATGTATAAGCATGGTGGGGGCTGAGAAAAAAGCTGTCCAAGCAGCTTGACTGGTCCTCAGCCCCCTCAGATACATACAGTGGCGAGAAAGACATTTAAAAGGAACACAAGAAATTATATAATAACACAAGGTACTTTCATCATAACAATGAACAACAGACAACTATCAGCAATACATGAAACAAGAGTAACACTTGCCTATAAAAGAGGTCAGGAAGTTGTACACAAAAAAGGAAAACTATTCAAAATATTTTAAGATACTTCATCACAATATATATATATATATATATATCATATATATATATACATATATATACATATATACATACATACATACATACATATACATACATATACATACATACATACATATATACATACATACATACATACATATACATACATACACATACATACATACATACACATAGACGGACATATACATACACATATACACACACGTACACAAAGACATATAAATGTGTGTGTTTTTATGCTTCGTACATTGCGCGAAGTTCACTAAATCTGCAAGTGTACAGATCAAAATGAACGTGGTGATAGTTGTTTAAAAGGGATGGTAAAAGATAACCGAGACATTCTTTTCCGGAGTTTAGTCGAGTTGTAGGGACTGCCCAGATCTCTTTGTGTCTTGTAGAGTAACTAGAGGTTTTTATTTCCAGTTGGGAAAGATTACGTATATTACTTATATTTCTCTGTGTTTCTAATTTATAGCGAGCACTCAAACGATATCTGTATAGGTTGTGTGCCCTGATAACGCGAGAACGAAGAAAGAAAATTGAACTTGGTGTTCCATAAGGGGCGTTATAGATGTGGCGAACATATTTCTTTTGTATTAAATGAATACGCTGTAGGTTTGAAGATGTAGTTGTCCCCCACACTAGTTGACAATAGTTTAAGTGTGAGTAAAACAGTGAATTATAAAGAAGCAACTTAACTTGTGCAGGAAGGAGGTATCGAATGCGTCCAATTATGCCAGTAATTTGCGCTATTTTTGTTAGCAAGTAGTTTACATGAGCGTCCCAAAGCATGTCGGCGGAAAATATGACACCGAGACACTTGAAATTATCTACCTCTTCTATACGACGTGAATTAAGGAAGATTTCTAGATGTGTAGGAACGGGCTTGTTTTTGGGTCTGAATATAACCGCCTTTGTTTTTCTTTCATTTACTTGCATAGCATTAGCTTCCGACCAGTTCTCGAGTGTTTTCATTGTATTATTACATCGATCAATAAGTTCATGAATGTCATGGCCAGAGAAAAATATGCTAGTGTCATCCGCATATACTATAAATTTGGCTGTGTGGCTAATATTCACAATATCGTTAAGATAAATGTTGAAGAGTAGTGGCCCTAATATGCTGCCCTGTGGCACACCACAAAGCACTGGTTGCGCCTTTGAGCGCATATTGTTAATCTGGACAACCTGTTTTCGATTAGATAAATAAGATTTCAGAAGCAATAAAACCCGTCCTCGGATACCGTAGTAGTTAAGCTTTTCAAGCAAAATGTCATGATTTACTAAGTCGAAAGCCTTTGAAAAATCCACAAATACACCAAGAACGACGGCTTTGTTTTCAAATTGTGTGAGTATATATTCTTTTTGTTCAAGTAATGCTAGTTCACTTGATCTGTTTTTACAAAAGCCGAATTGGTGTGGCGTCAACAAGTTATACTTATCAATAAATCCCGAAAGTCTCGAGTGCAAAAGTTTTTCAAATACCTTTGAAAAAACTGGCAGGATGGAAATTGGCCTATAATTTCCCAGATCATTTCTATCTCTCTTTTTGTAAAGTACTGTAATCTTTGCTTTTTGCATTTTTGATGGAAAGACAGCTGTCTCTAAACAGGTGTTAAATATATCAGTGAGGATAGGCGCGATTATATCAGCTACATGCTTTACAGGCCGTATCTGGAGACCATCAATATCACAGCTACTGCTATTATTTAGACTTTTGATTACTGATATCACCTCAGGCGCGGTGACCGGTTGTAGAAACATTGATTTGTCATTTCGAATGCTCACATATTCGAGAGCAGCCGACGAGTTACCACGTGTAGTCAGGTTTGCAAAGAAATCATTAAAAGCGTCAGCCAATTCGGCTCCAGACAATTCCCTTCCATTCACTCGTAGTTTCGAGACAGGAGCATGTGGAGAACCACGATGTAATAGTTCGTTTAGTCTGGACCATAACACGTCATGGCGATTGTTTTTATCGCTTAAAGCAGAAGAGTGGTATTCTGTCCGCGCAGATCGCAGCTTCTTTGTCAATTTATTTCGGTACTGTTTAAACGTCTTCAAATCATCAGGTGCACGAGTATTCAGGAAGCATCTGTATAGCTTGTCTCTAATTTTCATTTCTTTACGCAGCTCCGGCGTAATCCACGGCTTCCTTGTTTTTCGACTGTGTTTACGTTCTTTAATAGGGAAGTGGTCGGTATATAGCTTTTTGAAAATGTCAATAAACTTATCGTAAGCATTATTCGCCTCATTGAATGTGTCTGTTCTGTTCCAATTTTCCCGCAGCAATGCAACGCGGAAAGAATGAAGGGCTTTCTCCGTAATTGATTGGTATAGAATTTTAGGGCCTTTGTTAGCTGCTAGTTGAGTTCTTTCTACACAAAGGAACACGGGGAGATGGTCACTAACGCTGCAGGTGATAACTCCAGCCTTAGCGTATGACTGCAATGAATTTGTAATAAACAGATCAAGGACGGATTGGCATTCGGCTGTAACTCTAGTCGGAACACTAATCATGTTGACAAAACCATTAGATGTTATTGTAGTGCTAAAATTCCTGGCAGATTGGCTAGTGTTACTCATGTCGATGTTGAAATCTCCTCCAGCTAATTACCGTATTTATTCGAATATAAGTCGACCTTTTTTCGGAAATGTTGTCAAAAATTAAGGGTCGACCTATAATCGTGTCCAAGAATTTCGACCTCACATTCAGGACCAAATTTTGAAACCCTACCGAGGGCATGGAGCTATCAATCACCTAGCCGGCGTCGCGCGTAGAGCCGCGCGGCTTGTTTCAGAAACTTTTGATGCCAGTAAACAACCGAAACAACAACAGCCGACAGCCGCGCCGCGCCGCCGGCCACGGCTCTCGCGACATCCTTCGGGCGTCGGGTTTCGCCATCGCCGTTCCCCCTCGCTGGGCAAGGGGAAGGGGAGGAGGAACGCGATGCGCCATGCACTTTGCCCTCAACCCCAGTCCTGCAAACGCGCACAAAAAAAAAGAAAAAAGAGAGAAGAAAAACGGAGCTATTTTAGATTGTTGTTTTTCGGCGGCTCGTGTTGCCCACGGGACTCTCAGCGTTGGCGTTGCTCGCGTCTTTGTATTTGCTCTTTCGTCGCTTGGCCTGTCTCCACCTTCGTTTCTTGTCGTCATTTTACAACGGTGTCAGTGAGGTATTGCAGTGAATTTTGCGAGGATGTCTACTAAGCTGGCGAAGCTTCGGATGAGGATGACATGTCCGGAAGTTCTGACGATGATTAAGTTTCAGGGTTGCCAGATAGCTGCTGGCTGATATTGCCAAATGGCTAGTCAGTGTAGCCCAAAAGTAGCCAAAAGCTAAATCTTTGCATTGCCCAAAAGTAGCAAAATTTCGATATTGCCTTTACTAGGTGAAAGCTGAATGCTCTGCTTCTGTATATGTTTAGGTTAGAGATAGTATGCAAAATCAAGAGTATTACAATATCCAGAAAACAGTTTTATTTAAAATAATAAAACAAAAAACTAATGTGGACACATTTGGACAGTCTCATGCTATGAACAATATTATTAGGAAGCATCAAGGAGGATAGAAGGGTAGGAGGGCATGATGTCTAGGCGTGGCCTTCACAAGCCATGCTCCCTTGACGCCTCGCCTCTCTCAGTTTCCTCCCTACTCTCCTCACTTATCAGCGTCCAACGTGACCACATCATGTGACCATAGCTAGCCTTCGTCTAGCTATGGTGTGCAAACACCACAGTCTAGCCTTCGATCTGATAAAACCTACGGTCGGAGCGCAGCAGCAAGCCTGAAAGGAATCCTTCTACAATCAACCATCCATCTCACACATGGAGATGTCGCACTGATGCCAGAAGTCTACGTTGCCGTTGGTCACAACATCGTTTAAACGTTTTATGGCTAGGCTTCACCAATATTGCAACGTGCCCCTCCTAGTACTTCCTAACCTCCTTGGGAAGCAATTGTCCCACTCGTACTAGCTCCCAGCTACAGTACCTTTAGAGTTGAGCCGAGCGAAGCATTCATCGGAATTGGCTTAAAATATCTTGCAACACTCTTTCCTCCCAAAGAAAAAAACTTTCACATGAAGGATGCTCCCCAGGGTTTCTGGAGACATCCTACAGTATACAGAGGAAAGGGGACAATTTCGCGGATATCGGGCAAACATTGGACATAGCCCAAAAATAGCCACATAGCCAACCACCAAATTTCGACGCCAAACCAATCGCTCGTAGCATTTGGCTATGTGGCCCAGTCTGGTAACCCTGTTAAGTTTTGACATCGCCCTGTGATTTAGCTAGAGTGCTGTAACTAAAGGTTTGTTTCCTTCTTTGCCTAACTTTCCCCTGTTCCTAGAAAAAAAAAATGGTAGAGCCTATATTCGAATTTTTTTTTTTTTTGTCTCAGTGGGCTCAATAAATAGGGGTCGACCCATTTCGTGGTCGATATTTTGGGTCAAATACCGGTAAGTATTTTGTTTCACTGTTCAAGTACACTGTCTTATCTGAACACAAAGAGAGTATTTCATAGTCCGGCGTATCAGACTGTAACAATCAAGTAACTGACATTCCAGCATTGTCGCAAAGCAGTAACGCAGTTCCACCGCCTCGTCCATTGGATCGGTTTAAATTCGTATAGTTTGGTAACCTGAGCTCATCTGTTCCTCGTGCTCCAAGTCTCAGGTAGCATAATAGCGAGAGTTTAAATGAAAATTCAGTAAAGTTCTTCCAAACAAATTACCTTGTTCTTTACAGACCTCGTATTTAAATTAATGCATTTCAGAAACGCTCGCGCGTTACGTACCGGACCGGAGCACTGAAACGCGTATACCTAACCCTCGCCCCCGCCCTCCTCTCTCTCCCCCGTGAACCTAGGGAAGGCGGAGGTTTGGACGTAAGGGCTGTTTATACTCGTCGTAACTTCAACGGCGCAAGCGCTCGTTCCACGCTCGCTGACGCTGTCTGCGAACGGGGTGTCTCTACTCCAACGTCAAATTGAACGGCGCTGCGGCGAGCATCGACGCGCGACGTCGTAGCGCGACGGACTTGGACATGCTCTACGTTCAACGTTGGACGTACGACGCCGCACGCGTTGGGCTTCCCAGAAGCCCTCAGCGAATGCCTCATTCCGGGAATCCGGATTCGGAGTTCGTTGGGGCCGGTCAGAGGTCGAGTGCTGGTTTCTGGATCTGAACCTGTCGTTCTGCCGTGTGTCGCAGTGCTGTTGTCGTGTTCCCGTGTTGGTGTGTGTACTGACGTTCGTGCGCTTGACTAGGCGGCTGTGTGCGTGGACGTGGACTGCTGCGAGGATGCGCACCCTCGATTCTCGATAGGCCTATCGACCTAACAAGCCGGTGGTGGTGGGCCGTGGTGTGGTGCCGGCAAAGCTGGAAGCTGATGACGCGCCAGAGGTAGGGTTAATTAGAATTAAGGATGACCTAATGTGTGTGCTATATATAATCATAAGCCAGTCACTCACCGGCAGTCGTTCCCGATCGAATGGCATCGTCGAATGTACGGGAACGGCGGTCACATGAGCTCTGTGAACTATTTAGCCGGCCAGAAATTTTCAATTGGGCTGTTCCAGCTTGTAAATGGTCTCGGCTTGTAAACGATAATAGCGATACGCGATGACAATTGGACTGAATCCTGTATTGTTTGTATAGGCGTTGTAGAGTGTGTTACAATTTCGAACGCGTCGTGCGTAATTTAGGTGTCGTCCGCTCTTTCGCTGTCCGTTTTTTAAGTCAGCGTGAAAGTCTGCTATGATGATTACATACCGGACACCTGTCAGAAAGAGGTTTCTGTAGAATATCGAAGGTGCATAGATTTCATTGAAGCATTCCAGCGGGTCGCCCGCGCATGGCACAATTTCGACGGTTATCGGGCTTTTTTTTTTGACATTTGTGTGGCATTTAGGAGAAAATAAATACTGGTTTGCACTCGTTATCACCATCATTTGCTTGTTTTTGAACTGCTAACCGCTGCGAATGGTTGTTTTGAAGCGTGACATGACAACATGAAGACGAGCCACACTGACCGATTGCCTCTAGGCTAGATGGCGCAAGCTACCGTCAGTCAGATAACCCGTGAGACCATGCGGTTGCCACGGAGACGCCGCATGCGTAAAGTGGGAGCAGTTCGTCGGGGCGCGCTGGACCAGCGCTGGTCTGCGCTGGACTGTAAGCACCATCGTTCGGGCGCTTCTCGGCGCAGCGCTAGTGGCCGACCGAACGTTGGTCTGCACCGGCGCGCGTTGCGTTCGTGCCGACGTTGGAGTATAAACAGCCCTTAACTTGTTACGCCGGACGTAACGCTAGACACTCGTTCAAGAAAGAGCTGGGGCAGACACAAGCTGGTCAACGTCCTCTGCAAATATTAGCACTGATCGTCGTTCATGGCACATTATTTTCTTAAAGTTAACCGCAGCGTATTCGCGTTTCCCCCCCCCCCCCACCTCACCCCCCCCCCAAAAAAAAAAGAAAATAAAAAAAAAGAAGAAAGGTACTTGACAGGGCAGCTTTGAGGGATGTGACGGGCGAACGACTTGCAGAATGACGGAAATACTAATCCCCATTATAAGGGGGGTTGTCCGGTTTCTTGGGCTTTTGCCGTTGACTTTGCCTGGAGCCTTGGGCTGCTCCGCTGCACCTGGGCCGCTCGGTTGGGGAGACTTGCACGAGCGGCTGCCTCCGCTGAAGGCAGCCGACCTCGATGCCGGCGTCGGGCCGGTTGCCTCAGCGGATGCCGCCAGCCCGTCTGTCGGCTGAACACGTCGTCGATCTGTGCTACTTTTTCGTTGTCTGTTTGTTTCAAGAGTCTGACTCTTGTAAAGAACTGAGCATATCCTGGCTTTCTATAAAGGTATGTTGTGCAAAAGATTTTCAAGCATACATCACAGGAAAGCCTTTGCAAAGCTGCAAGTTTCCAATTTGCCTTTTTGTATTAAAGGGCAACTCCGCTTCATTTTTGATATTTAGAAAACTATGCAGCCCTCTTCAGTATCATATAGGAAGACCCCATGTCAAATATTACGATCTAATTCCGTCTATATATTTAATAAACTGGCGAGCAAACTTTCAAACGAGCGAAGTCGCCGAAATCTGCCAACTCTAGCGTGCGACGTGAGGCGCAATCGTCAGCGCAGTCAATGCGACGGAGTGGAGCGGCCAACGTTGAACCACTACGCCAGAGGCATGACTACGTCATTCTCACGTTTTGGTTGTTTTTACTTCTCAGAGCGAAATTGAACGATGACGTCATGAGTTTCTCCTCCCGGTGTTGGCTCTACGGCGTCCACGTGATCACCGTAACGCGGATGCGCTAGTTTGCGCTGCCCTGCGCGTTTATCGCATGTCCGGTTTCTCCGCTCCCCTTCTCCTCTTTCGTGTTCTCCCTTTCCCCCTCTCCCCCGGGCCATCACCGTCCACGCCATGCGAAGCGACCTCGTCCCGCGTCGCGTGTCCTGTACCTCGCCCCCACGAACGTCACAAGACCACGTGGTTCGACGTGACGTGGCCATGACTTTGAGGACACGAGACCAATGTTGCCTGACGCAACCGAAGTTTCGGTTTCGGTATCAGCTGATGTTTAAATTAGGATTACACAAATAATATTCAACATTTCGCGAATCCGAAGACGTAGAGCTGTTGAGTAGTACTTTGTGAAATGGAATCACATGTAAGCCTAAATTTTCCGGAATTGAGCGGAGTTGCCCTTTAAGTCAGTTATGTGTGCCTTCATGCTGCACTGCTAAAATGTTTCTTGCCCTCTACCTCAGGCTATTGTGACTGCTCTAGCAGAACATCGAAGCCATAGTTAGTACATTTATATTGAATGATATTCCACATGTTCTAATTGCTTACTCAACCTGCCCTAGCCCATCACAACAAAATCAGTGGCCACCAAGCCCGAGCGCTATAAAGGTTAATAATTAAAGGAACACTGTTTTGTCAGATTTGCAGAGTCCCATTGCCGAACATTCTGTAACTATAGCTTTGCATTTTTCGACACTTTGTTTAATAACTCTAAACCTGCATAAACTCATGGACAAATATTTCTGAAAGTTATACTTATGGACGCGATCAAGGAGGTGCTCCTTTACAAACAGAAGTGGCAACGCTTGTTTGACATCTAACGCTGAATCTGGGGGCTCACGGCAATTTATGGATGTCCTGATGTGGGGGTAGCACTCAGCCATGGCCTTTGAATGCAAACGTTTTATTCACATGTCAATTTCAATGCCTCTTCATGGCCTCTTCAGTCTCTTGTCAGCTGTGTCTTGGAAAGTAGGCTGAACATAAATTTGCATTGTTTCTTAACATGGGAAAGTTCCTTCAGTACCAGTCTTTTCACCTTCAGAGAAAAAGCAGAAAAAATACGATTTCTATGCTTAAAGACTGCTTTGGCTTTCAACATGTAACTACGTGGCCATATTCTTCATAAACGGCTTACTACCAAATGCTCGAAAGTTTTGTATGCAAGCCTCAGTCCCTCTAGAAGACACTGCGTAAAAGAGGATTGAAGTATCTACCGAAGATTGTTGGAGAAGTAGTTGTAGGTATTTTCAGATCTCGCTCGAGTTTTATACAATGTTGCACAGTAAAAACAATACAGTGGCGACCTGGCACGAGACCTTTACTGGACAACTTCACATATGTATTGGTTGATGTCATCTAGGTAGCTGTTAGTCTGCAGTAGACTTAAGATCAAATGCAATCAGCTGCATGCAATTGAGCACATTATTAATCCTAAGAGAGTAAAAAAATCCCAACATACTGGCACTGATGTCTGCCACACTGCTTTCTTTCTTGAAGCTTGAGGTGAATAAACAAAGTTACATTCTGTTGCTGCAAGGTGATAGAATAACAATGAATTAAGGCACAAAGACGAATTGACTTTCCTTATGATTGTTCTTTGTTATTGAGAGAACCCACCATGTCAATCATTTTTTGCAGCAGACTTTTCTGATCGGTTTCCCCACAAAGCCTATCCGGATTATTGAGAGAAGTTAAGTGGCAGATAGCAAAAGCATCGCTACCCATGTAGCTGAGTGCCCATCTGTATTAAAAACAATACAGATTGGCTAGGCTTCCTGTAACAAGGAAGAGCTCGAGGGAGAGGTTCAACTTATAGCACACAGAATGACATAAAGAAGAGACCTGCAATATACATTGAACATGTTAAACAAAACTATTCCGATTCTGTTCTGATAAAGAGTAGCAAGTTTTAATAAAATGATCATCTGGTACATCTGAAACAAGCGACAAGACGGAAGGGCTGCTCTCTGACGTACCTGGGATTAGAAATTAATACTGCATTGACAAAAAGTTACTATTTCCTAACAGAAACTGTTACCTGCTGTTCCAGAATCCCAGTGGGAACGTCTGGCACCAATATAGAACAAGAATAATGCTCCCTATAATCATGCATGGGAAAGCCTACAAGCACAAATATATAAGACAACTAAAAAACTTTCTCGATATTCCAAGAGGTGTATCCATCAACTTACCTTGTGGTGGAATGAGGATGGCACAGGAATACCACTAAGCCCGGCATCCTATCATCCTGATCATCAGAGGGCAGGACCCTCAACACCCGTTTACTGCAGACCACGCCTCTTTCACTGTCTGTTGTTTCCACGACATCAGTGTCCTCTGCCTTCTTTAATTTTATTCGTGCATTCTCGTAGCTGTCTGAAATTGGAGGTAGTTACTTTATACAAAACAAATTTCGGTCATACTTGCATGAGTGCTGCCATGCATGCCTGCAGAAAACAAGACGATGATGGCGAACTGACTCTACGTCTCATCCGGGTTCCTTCTTTGCTTGATAGCCTTCACAAGTGCTTACTTTCGAATCCCATCTGGCCACAGACATTCGCTTCCAACCACCCAATTGGACGGTACAACTTCTACAGAGTTTTATTTCCCAAACCTCACTACGTGGAAACTCTTCCACGTCAGAGAACGAAAAAGAATTAAACACTGGAATCACAATCGAAGGAAACTCCACTTTGAGCAACAGCAATTTCTGGTTCAGACAGCTTTGCCATTATGGCTCGTTTATGCATGAGGCCTACACAGGCTATATAGATTACTTTAAAAAAGCACACGCAAGAATTATACTAATTTGAAGAGGAATGACGAAGAGGGAAAACAGCAAACTCCTCAATACGGCCACTGTGTATTGGTAGGCCCACACATTTGTTCTGCACGTGTGTAAGTGGCCACATTTGCAGCTCCGAGGGCTGGGACACCACATGTATCCCAAGGTTGGATGATCGGCACGGTACAGTGTACAGATCGCGCATTTCCAGAAACTGCCGAGCAATTAAAACGTCTTGTCCTGCAACATTTTATGATGAAATATTTTCAATGATCACTATTTTGCTGTCTCTTAAAATGCAGCAGTTGTCTCGTGGGCTCAAGTGCTGCATTGATGCTGCATCAAATGCTAGCATTGACGGCTGCTTGAATGGGCTCATTCAAGCAGCCGTCAACAAGTGGCCAATCACAGTGCTTCATTGTGCAAACAATACTGGTCTTTTTTTTAGGCTGAAGAGATATCTCTCTGAACTCCATGACTCGATTGAACAATTGCTCAAGTGGTTCCCTAACACTCCTGACAAGCCTTTTGAGCTTGCACAGGAAGCTTTCAGAGTCAAATGCACTAAACTCGTCCAGTGGGCCAAATGTCAAAACATTGGCTGCGAGATGTACAAGACCGTGCACATTGTATGAAACGGTTTCTTTTCCATAAAAAAGTGGAAACTGTTTCACAAAAAAAAAGCAAAAGCTTTTGGGCATATCCATTGTGTTCATAACAGAGTTGTGGAGTTGCTAGCAAAGAAATGTCAACAAGGAAAACCAGGAAGTGCTCCTGTTTCTTTCGTTCGAGGCATTTTAAAACTACAGGCCCTGTATAGAAGAGAAACTGTCTGAGCTCCATAGCCTTCCACCTGCCAATGTTGCCTAGCGACCGTGGCTTTCTAGAAAACTCGCAACAGATATCCAGCAGCAAGCTCTTGACAAAGATTGCGAGATCTCGAGATTGACCCTAGATGATACACGACATTTCGGTATGCTCCTTCGCATCCATAGCAGCAGCAACTTCCTCAACCCCGAGGCACACAAGGTGCATGTATTAATATGGAAACTGAGACTCCAAGCCCATTGGCAGCAACGACAGAGGCACGTCACTAAGGTGGTGATCCAGTTGTGACTTGTCAACAAAGTCTTGATCCGTACGCAACAAAGCATCTGCTTCCAGAAAGACTACTCTGTTCTCAATGCTGCTGCCCTTCTGCATGCATTTCCCGCAACCGAAGTACCCAGCAGAGTGAGATTTTATGCCGAAGAGAAATGCTCTCGCAGGAGCGTCACATAGAAATCCCTGGATAGATATTTCGAAGTCTCTTCCAGCGACCTGAAACCCATTCTCTAACAGATAAAGCACTTCCTCCACAAATTATTTCAAGTAGCCCTCTACCGAGGCTGGTTTGCTATACCAATGGTAGCAGCCAATCACAAAGATTACAGCACCATTGAGATCTTCCGACTGTGCCAGTATCGGCCAGAACTGACTCTTACTGATTTTGGTGATCTGCACGCCGTCGACGTAGCACATCAGTCTAATTTGCGACGCAATGTCTGACATATCAGGAGAGGTGGATATTATTGCACTCAGCGTTCGTCTAAGTGAAACGTGACAATACTTTCCAGGCGGGCAATCTCGTGTTTGCGTTTTCCTAGGCGTTTTAGGTAGTGTCCGTGCGTTCATCGGCAATGAATGAAAGCACGGGTGCTGTCTTAAGTGCTTTAGCAAAGAAGTCACGGCATTATGGGACACGTGGTACCCGGCACTCCAAGAAGCGAGAAATTACCCCAACGCCTTCAATGTCATTTCTATGAACCTCAGTACTTCCGTGGAGCTGAAGTAGCGCTCCTTCCTCACTTTCTTCGTTTGAGGAAGAGTTTTCAAACGAGCACGGGCTCACACCATCACAAGACGAATCGTCAGTACCGCTGCAGGGTGCCTCATTGCTGTTGTGTTCGAGCCCCGTTTCCGCGCCCGACATGCTTAAAGATGAGCTCTCTTCTACAGAAAGCAAACTGTTTTGTGTAGCAGAACCATCGGCCTCATCCACGGAATTTAACAAGCTTTCTACGTGGCGATTGACACGGCTGTGTCTTTGTTGCTTTCCGAGACTGTCGATAGGTTTTCTTTCTTCTCTCTATGCCAAAGCGGCATTAAACATAAGATGCAAGGAGAAGGAAAAAAGATTGCAGTACACTCACCTTTTCTAATCCCCTAGCACAAGCGTGCTTCGCAATTGCACCAGAAATTGTGGCTGCGATAATGGCTGGCTCCAGTTGCTGGCTGTTTTGCCCGTTTTGGCGCCAAACTGTCAGTGCCGTGGATACCGCCCCGGAGAAACGGCTTGCGTTCATTCATTTACACATATGTACTTTTTTGAATTTTTTCGTAAAAAATATACATATTTTTAAAATATTTAAACTAACATATTTGACATCTTTCTAATCAATTTAATTCACATAGGCCTTTGAGTTCGAGACTTGTTCAAAACCGAAACTTTTTAAATAGGAAAACTGGATCGAGAACCAATGGCGAGTCAAATATATTTATGTTACGAGGCTTTATGTTTATTTAAAGAACTGCAGATGTTCTGAATTGCCTCTTATATGTGTGGTACGCGCTCGGTTGGGCATAATATTTGTGGTAAGAGCACATTTGCAGAACGTGTTCTGTGTGCAGCGAGCGAAAATTGGTTAATTTCAATTTTTTGCCAAGTTTTGTGAAAGGGTAGAGGAATATGCCATATGATTTTCAGCACATCTTAATGTAGATGTTTAGAGACGTCTCAAGGACAGGTCACTTTTGACGTCGGTCGGTAATCGTTCCAGAACGTTCACAAAACCGCTTAGTCCCGACATCTTCACCTGCTCTAGAGAATAACGTCTACAAGACAGCTCTCCTGAGCGTGAGACGTCGTGGTAAACTGGTAGACTACACGTAGACGTCTTGTAGATGAAGTGTGTTACTTGGGACCTATCGGACAGTCCAAGCGACATTCAATACTTTCGGGTTCTTTTATCGACTACCTATTATAGATGAAGGAGCAGTTTGATACGAGGACATTTTACTTGATCTGAAGCAATTGCATATGCATCAAAACGACTTACCCCAAACCCTTGGCAGGCAAGTCTGGTATTTCAGGAACTTCTTTCCTGTTACATAGCAAAAGAGACATGACAAGTATATTTTTTATTGCTGTGGTACCTAGGCTGATAAGACATCACACCAAGCATGTGCTGTGAGAGATTTTTTTGTTATGGCATCTAAAATTAGATCTCTCTATGTTTGTAGTAAGTTGCTTCTTCTGAAAAAGCTTTTTAACAATGTTTTTGGCAAGGGTAACCTGGCAAAAATGCAAATCACGTAAGAGGGACTCCGAAGCATTACGACAGAGAAGAAAAACAGGGCCTCCCTACGGGTTGCAACTTGTTTCCTACCGACTGTTCAAGAATTTCGGTTTGAACAGTATATTGTTGTCAGCGTCGAGGATGAAAATGTGAATAATTAACTGTGGTTGCTGGCATCTGGACGATTGCAGTTCCACCGCCCTACCCCCCATTAATTGTGACATTTCTGGTTCTTTATAAATGAAATACACATTGACATCTGAAGTCGAGATACGAGTCTCGGTGCAGAAACAATTGCACCGAGATTTTCTGGCCCAAAAGTTTATTTTATGTATGACAATTTTGTCTGGTATAGACCAAGCTACTGCTACAAATCTTGTCTCCATGTTATACTGAATTCATGACAGACAAAATGGTGCCTAGGGAGCATGTTTTATTGTGGATGAAAATCCGGCACCCCATGAGGTGCAGCACGAATCTGGTCAGTGAAGATGACTGCTGGGCATGTGAAGCTGCTCGTTCCTCCTCAGCCTGCAGACAAAGTACACGAAAAGGGAAAATGCTTGAAAATGCATGCATTTTTAAACAGCATGTTAGAGACACGACATAGAGCAAGATAATCCCAGTGGTGTGGTGAGCAGTAATATGTGGCATAGCACTGTTTTTAATTTCTTTCCTAACTCGTGCAGTTCTAGAAATAGCAAGAATGCGAGACTCCTGAGAGGCATTTACCGTAATATCCCGAGAGATAGCCCACCTAAAATATAGAGCAAATCGGGTGAAAAGAGGGAGTGGGCTAACTTTCGGTGTACAATAAGAAAAAGTAAAAAACAAAACAAAAACATGAAACGTAGGCAAAGGTTGTTGAGGTTTGTTACATACCTTTGTTCAGTATTCCTCAGAACTTTCAAAAGAACAGTCACTCTCGCTGTCAAATAGGACGACCAGCTCCTCACGCCTGTAGTCAGACGTGGTTGGCAAGGTAACTGGAACCGCTGATGCCAGTCGCTCGTGGAGGTCGCCGTCTTGGGACCCACCAGGGGCGGTAGATATTGTGCCTTAGTTCAGTCTTCCTCAAAACCTTCAAAAGAACAGTCACTATCGCTGTCGAAGAGAATGTCGATGACTTTGTGACGCATGTGGTCAGACATGGTCGGCCGGGAAGTGGAGGGGGAACCGCCGATGCCAGTCAGTCGTGGTGCTCGCCGTCTTGGGACCCATCAAGGGCGGTAGAAACCTCACAGTGCTTGAACAATCAGGCGACAACTTCTTCGGACACAGATGCCCAAGCCTTGGACACGAAGTACACGACATCTTGCCTCGACGGCTTCTTCAGATTTCCCTTGGGCGATACTGCCCCAGCGCGGATAAAGGTAACCCATATCTCGCGAAGGCTGCCTTTAAACGGTTTCTTCCAGCTCACATCCGCAGGCTGGACGATTGGCGCGCAACCACCTGGCACATACACGACGTCCCTGTCCTTGGACGTGAGGGCCTTGCGGGTGGCATCGGTCTTGTGAATCGACTCCTGATCGAGCACGAGCAGGCGTCGAACAGTCGACGCACTGCACTCGAGGTGTATACGTCGGATGTCATCCATCCGCTCCTTGAAAACGACAGCCACACGTTGGCTAAAATATACAAAATCAGAAAGTCAGGCGCCATCAACGATTCACCGGTGGTTTTCGTAAACAAGCTCGCTTATCGCCCTCTCCTGGCCGACCCCTGCGCACTTGTGGTTGTTTTCTTTTACTTTTGTTTCGCGGTATATTGTTTCTTAGGAGCGCATTACGATAATTATTTCTTCTAAGACTGGCTCTCATTCCTAAATTCTATGCTTGCGAAGAAAGCAGAAGTTTTGGAAACAACAACGAAAACAAACTACAGGAAGTAAACCAAGATAAAAATGGCAAACAATTAGTGAATGAGCAAATAAACAAATATTTACTGCTCTAAGCGATAAAGAAGTCGCTATGAAGATATATACTTCTTAAAACGAAAGGATAACTCACCTGGAATGCTCATGGCGAACAGCACCTTCGGTTGGATTCGGCGGTCGGTTCCTTCTGAATAATAAAGGTGGGAAGCTTGAACCCTGCCGCGGTTGCACGAAACGCAACCGTAAACCCACAGCGAGAGAATCCAGTGTTGGCGATACGGATGCTCGCTTCCCCGGGATGTTGTTGGTCCTCGTTGCCGGTTCGTCCATCCGCACCACTGTTTGGTTCATGTTCGCAATCGAGTGGTCACTGTAGTCGTGCTGGAGGCAGAGCGTCCCTACACTCCTTCTAAAAGCCAACTCGGCTCGGCATGATTGATTGGAAGCTTTTTGGCTGTCACTCGTCGCCGCGCGAAGCGAAAATGGTAAATCGCTTCTCCCACCGCAACAAGCATTGGTGAGAGGTGTTGAAGTTTTTCAACTTCGCTTCTGTCGCGCGCTTCATCGCTTTCTCTTGGAGCAGAGGGTTACTTGCGGCTTTTCCTGCCGCTCCTTCTTCCTGGAGGAAATCCAAGAGTCCATCATCAACTTCCTCAGAAAATACGGGCTGTTCGTTGTTCATGGAGCGCTTTAATTTGCCTTTTCCATGGCATTGTTGCAGCAGAGTTTCGTAGGTCGAGTTCCCTTGCCTCATTTGTTTGCGGTCCACGGCAGATTGACAGGCGGTCTTGCTGACGTTGCTGCCAGTCTTCCGGTGCCACTGGATCGCCTCCACTTTCTTCTGAACCCTGAAGCTCTTTCGCATTCTGATATCCTAGCTGCCCCTCGACGAAAGACGAAGTTAGTAATTACAAAGTGTGGCAACTGAAATAAGGGCTAAGGCGCAGGAGAGCTGGTGAACGTTCATCTTAAAAAAACCAAGAGATGAGGGGACAAAAACGGGACAACACAACACCGTCTTGGCTAGTTTTGGGGTTCGTGGCATTTGTTTGTATATCTCCCGGTGTAGCTAGCTAACCTGTTAAAACGGATACTTAGCCTTACAATAATTTTATGGTTTAGCTGCCTATTACAAAAACACAGAAAGAAGAAGGAAGAAGAAAAGGGCAATTTTTTGCCATAGGAACCCTAGTCCACAAAGAAAGACGAAGACGAAAATTGTAAATATAACAGAGTTGTCAGTCAGCGCTGTGTAAGTGGCTCTTTCTTTTGTGTGCATGAAAACTTTAGAGTGCTTGTTTTGAGGGTGCGCTGTTTCCTTGTCAGCTAGTTAACCTCGCCTCGGCCAAGGTCAGTATTGCAGCAAAGGTGCATGAGTCAAGGGTGACGGTCCTTCCCAGTCAGCACTGTTCCTTTATCTCCGGCGGTAGCTGACACTTGGTTCACGTCTTCCACTGGACTGTCGTGTGGCAATGGAGACGTGAACAACCTTTGAAAAAGCCGATTGGACAGCGAAAATTCCAGAAGGGAGGCAAATCTCCGTACAGACACAGAAGCACTTTACTCGTGTCATTGCGCCGTCGGCCATAACGATTCATCTCGATCGCGATGGAGCTCGCGCGTTGCGATCATCTACGCTGTGTCGCTTATGTAAATATACATGTCGGGTGCGACTTAAACTTGACCCTGGTAATTGTAGTTAAATCGTACCTAATTTTACATTTTCAGAGGTTAGAAATGTTGCTTTTACAAGACCTGCGGTGTGGCGTTGCGCATTTCCCTCTAGGGACGTTTATGGGTTCAAATCTCGATGAAGTTTAAACTCAGTCGCCACTCTTCGTCGACGTCATCAACGGGCCACGATGGAGTTCTCTGCCGGTTGAGTTCGCCAGCGATTGAGATTAGGCTCCTCCCACCAGCGACGTCACGATGAAGTTTCTCCATCGCTCTTTTCAGCATAGACAGACTGGTCTGTTAATAGGCGACATGACATTTCCTTGTTTTATTTTGATGTGCGAATGACGCTTCATAGGAGACTAACTCTTTACAAACACTATCCTTGCTCGCTTTGCAAGCGGCAAATTTCATCTTGCTCTTACTCTTGTGGTGACCAAAATCTGACTCCTGTAGAAAACCTATGTTGGGGATCGTTCTTTAAATGAAACAAAAACCTTCGAAATCTGGAGTGGCCCTTTGACAGTGCATACGCTACTAGTGCACCACCTCAGAGGCCAAGCCTTTCTTTAACAAGGGATAGCATCCTGTTATAAAAATGTAAAAGTGTGGAAGCTTCTCTTGGCTCCACATGGCCTCTGCTTCAACTCGCAGGATGTGTAGATCATTCTTTGTCCACAGTGCGAGATCACAAAAATTTGATTTTGTGATAGTGAGGCACCCCTGTGTCTGGTGGTAGTAGGGGTATGACGTGATTAGGGAGCCTGTGGTGTCAAGGCAGAATTCTTTGGTCCCAAAGGCCTTCCTAATCATGTGGTCCCTCCAGGTCCAGGGGCACTTCACTTCCAGAAGGCCGTCTGTACCTGTTAATCCATCGGGGCTTCCACCCAGGACTCCGTTCTCATGGAGCCACAAACCTGACTCGGTGGTTGTCACACCTTCCTGCTATTCATACTTGTGCAGTGCTTCCTCCTCAAGCACTTGGCCCTAGATGACTGCACAGTTGGTAGAGAGGTTGTACTCTTCTGTATAAAGAGCAGTCTCAGTATTTTAACGGCCCACTTTTATGCCTAAGAACCGTATTCATTTTCACACATCATGAATTTATATTATTAGAAAACTATTGGAAGCCTCCTACGGGCAAATGTGCAACACAACATTTCTGGTAAACTTATGGCTGGTGTCTGATTCTATGAGGATTAGCACCAGCTAATATGAAGTTTTACCAGCTAATTACGAGCTACGTATTTTAATGCACCACCAATACCCATACCTTTGGCCGTCGTAGACCCGCTGACCCACTCAAAGTTTGTGAAGAGACCCCCACCATTGAATATATTGACAATGGCTATGTCTGCATTTACATGGACGCAACCATAACGGGGCCTTGCAAAACGTCTCACTCTCCTTGCTAATATTCTATATTCCGTCGGTTGTGCTACTCTAGGCCGTTTCTTGAGTCGGTGCAGACCTCCCTGAACGCTCTCGAGGACTGTCGGGTGCCTATGAACTCCAGTTTGAGAACCACTGTAATATATGTTTGAAATTCATAGGAAGCTTAACATTTTATTACAGAAAAGAAGCCTTCTTAAGTGGTGGACTTGGGCAGTGGAGGCTGCATGTGGGAGCAAAAGGTAGGAGACGGAATGTTTTTGAGTGGGGTAGATCAACTGGTACATGCAGGGTTCTGGCAGATTTTGTGTACAGGGTGGGGTGGAGGGGGGTAATGTAACCAACCTTGCCCAAAATATGAGAAGATGCAGCAGTGATTCCACTGACCAAACTGAAATGGGCATACTTGCAATCTGATGCAATCTTGCCGGACAGTGTCTTAAAGAGAGAGGGCGGGTATGAACTTAGCTAGGAGCTGTCCAGGACACGACCGGCGTTGCTGGCTTTTACGCACTACTTTGGGAGCAGGCTCCAGCTTGGGTTGTTCCTCTGCCCGACCGTCATCTCTTACATGGTCCCCTGGTCGTCGGTGGTCACCGAGAAGTCGGCACCTGGAAAGAACCTGTTGCTTTAAAGCAAGCAGAGATGGACGATAGCCGCAACATCTTCTGCCTCAAAGCTGGTTCACACACTTGCATTAAATGAGGTATTGTGATCTCTTGCGACGAGAAAACACACTGGCACGATCTATTGGGTAGCCGCGGAACATTTGCGATTTCCGTAGTCGCAAGTGTTCCCCAATCTGTCCACATGCCTTTCTTTCCCCTCAGCCACAACCAATGACGGCGCGCGCTTGGCTGACTCCTCATCGCGCGTTGCCTACGTGTTATCTATTTTGTCCTTTCATTCGCGTGCCCCCCTCCACCTCTTTTACGTTTCGACGCCCCAAAGACACACTGTGGAGCACTTGCTAACCATATTCTCACCTGACCCAAGCACACCGGTCACAGAAAACTTCTCCGCTGGTGATGGGAGCTCCAAAGCAGAACTCTGCACAACCCATTTGGTTGTACATGTGCCGAGGGCACTGCAGAGAACATCCACGTCTTCTTCGTAGACGGTCCTTGTTGTAGCTTGGTAGTTTGTGGCGCTGCCGGGGAAGTGTGCTTTTGTTGGGATAAGGAGCACAGGGAACTGAAGTATTTGCAAACTGACACACACTACATATACCTAGTCAGCGTCAACAGTACGACATCAGCTCCTTGTCATATTTTTCAGCTACAGTTAAATGTCACACCAACAGAGCACTTTACTGTCAATGGTGGTGCCTGGGGTATAAATCGCGTGCAAGTGATTTGGCGAGAAACGAGGCAAGTGACGGTCACAAGAACCCGCTGTAGCTCGGTCAGTCGCAGCGGCGAGGCAAACCACATGAATGCGACGGGAGGAAGCGACCAACGCGATGAATGATGTTTTCCGAAAACCCAGAACCGAGCGACGCAACGAGCAACTGTGAGAAATCTCCGTCGCTCGTCGCTGACTATCGTCGCCGTATGTAAGCGATTTAGCGAGCCACGGCACAAGCGATGGTGACATCTGGGCACTCCTCGATCGCCCTGCACCGATCGCTTCTTTCCCGTAGGACGTTGTATGCCAATGGGCTGCGATTGATCAATAACAGAAATGCTTTCTAGGAGCTTATGAGCCACCAGCGATCAAACGCGAAGAGAACAAAATAACAAGATGCTCAGCTGACTTATTCGAACGGACGACCAGCCATGGCGCGCTACTCTTCGGGCGCCGTAGCCACTGCTGGGTGAGATCCGTTTTTAAGAAGCCGTTTAGTGCGGTATACAAGAGGGTGACCACCTTCCTACCAGCGAAATGCGGGACACGCTGACCGAGAGCGGGCCCCGCAGGGGGCACCTGTGAAAGCAGGTGTTTGGAGAGTGGCGTCTCCACGGACCCCGAGCTCCGCAGGGGGCGCCTGCACCTTAGGTGCTAGGTGCTTGGTGAGTAGCGTCACCACGGACCCCAGCCACGTGGGCCACCATACCCGCACGCAGGGGGCACCTACTTTATAGTAGGTGCTTGGTGAGTGGCGTCACTACGAACCCCGAGCCATGTGGGTTCGCCCACCCACGCCTGGCTGTGCGTGGCTTAACCCGTGTCCGGGGAAAAGGGGACCCTGGTGGTTGAGCTGAGCCCGGGGTTTGTTTGGACCCTTCGGGGCCCCCGGGTGAGGCAATACACCGCTTCGGCCCCTGCTTCTCGTAGACGGGTGTCCTGGCTTGGCCCGACCAGGATGATTCAGTCAGTCGCCTCTTCTACCCTCTTCTTCCTTCTTTCACTGTTCCTCCCACCTCTTTCTCTTTTTTTCTACACTCTCTTCCTTCCTTTTTCACCTTCTTAGGCGGCAAGGGCCAACCTTGAGTGGAAACAGGTCCTGTCCCTGCAACCACACTAGGGTATAGTGCCCGGGCAGCACTGGTAGAGTAATTGTGTCAGCCAAGCCTTTCTTGCTATGGCACATTACCTACCCCTTGTTGGGCTCCGTGGTGGGCGGTGCACCCGGGCACTGAATTTCCTTTCCCATCTATATGGGTCTGCAAACTAAAAAACCTTCTGATCGGGCCCCGAAAAGGGTCCGCACCGAAGTACCGTTCCACTCTGAAAAGTCCTCTGTTTCTGAAAAGTTCCCAAGATTTCTAGTTCTTCATTCCGAAAATGAAAAGCCACTGGGCAAACTGTCCCCCTTCCTTGTAGCTAAGACACTAGAAGGAGTTGTTGGCAAAAACTTCAATGCAAAGAAAATGGCATCTGGAGACCTCCTTGTGGAAATCAGTTCAAAGCAGCAGAGTGATGCCCTCTTGGGTCTTAATGCTGTGTCAGACTATAAAGTCAGTGTTACCCCTCACCGCAAACTGAACACCGTCCAAGGAGTAATTTCCGAGGACGACCTGCTAGACATATCCGACGCAGAGCTGGTAGAGGGCCTCTGTAGCCAAGGAGTCATCGCTGCACGTCGAATCACAATTCGTCGTGATGACACAGAACACAAGACAAAGCACATAGTCTTAACGTTTGAGTCCGCCACACTTCCAGAGGCCGTGAAAGCTGGCTATCTCCACTGCAAGGTTCGGCCCTATGTGCCTAATCCTCGTAGGTGTTTCAAATGCCAGAGGTTTGGCCATGGTTCCCAGCAATGCCGTGGAAAAGCCACTTGTGCAAAATGTGCCAAGAATGACCATTCCACAGACTCTTGCACCAACGACGCACACTGTGTGAACTGTGGTGATCCCCACCCTGCATATTCTCGATCCTGCAGAACGTGGAAGGAGGAGAAGGAGGTACTTACACTTAAAGTCAAGGAAAACCTCTCCTACCCAGAGGCACGCCGTCGCTTCGGATTCTTGCGCAAGGGCAGCTACTCGCAGGTGGTGCAGCGGGGACCTGCACCACTGATGGTAGCAGCGGCCACCCAGACATCCTTTCTGGACTATGGGAGGCCACTGCAGTCCCCCACGCCCCAGCTGAAGATTCAGCTTCCGGGGCGTGCAATCTCGGCTGGGCGGTCCACCGACCCTCCCAGCCAGAGTGCGAACCTTCGCACTCCAACGGGACAACAGCCTTTGACCTCTAAGGCTGTTTCCCAGACCCAGGATGGGCCGGTGGCTACCGCAACCGTCCCTCCTCCGCAGTCTCCTTCCAGGGAGAAGGGTCGACACTCTCGCCCACACTCCCTGGAGAGAGCATCATCAAAGGAGCGGCATGGCTCTCGTGCCGCTCCTGCAGTGCCTAAGGGGCAGGAACGGGTGGACCTGGGTGACGCCTCGCCCAGCACCTCCTCTGCCCCTTTAGCTGGTCGTGGGCGGGGCATGGCGCCCCGTTCCCCAAACCTGAAAAAACCTTCAGGAAAAGCCTTGCCTCAGGAAACTGAGGCCATGGAGGAGTGTAACGAAGTCTCCACTCATGCGTCTGACCAAGACGACATGGAGTGGCAGACTTCTAAGAGTAAACACAAAGGCAAAAAACCTGTGATCCCTCCAACGTGAGATTGTAAATTAATTTTTGCCACATGCGGCAGCTTTAGAACTTTTATTTATTCTCCCAGTGTTTCTTCTTTATTCATATTTTAACTCATTTTTAAAACAATGACCAATTTTCATTTTATGCAGTGGAACTGCCGTGGCCTAATGAGAAATATTGATGATGTAAATTATTTTATGGACGAGCTGAGACCCATTGCACTCAGCCTGCAAGAAACACATTTAAATAACACTCATACGCAGATTTTGCGTCGGTACCAGGTTTTTAGAAAAGATAGACTCTCCCCTAATATGTCTGGAGGAGTGGCACTAGTGGTACAGAGTGGTGTTGCTTGCTCTGAGGTCCCCCTTTCTACGCCCCTAGAGGCTGTAGCGGTGCGCCTTCTTGTTGACCGTTTGATCACGGTAGTTTCTCTTTATCTTCCACCTAACTCTCCACTGCATATGAGTGAACTTGAGTCACTTGTAAAACAATTACCTCAACCTTTTTTTAATTTTAGGCGATTTTAATGCCCACCACCCTTTGTGGGGTAGTGCTCGCCAGGATTCACGTGGAGGCGTCATAGAGCGTTTTTTATTATCATCTGGGTTGTGTCTTTTTAATGGGAGGGATCCCACATTTTTTAGTGCAGCACATCAATCATTTACATCTATTGACCTTTCCATTGCATCACCAATTTTACTTCCATGCTTTTCATGGAAGGTTTTAAATAATCCTTTTGGAAGTGATCATTTTCCTATTGTTTTAGAAAGTACAATGCCAATTCCTTCTATTCCGACACGACTCCCAAGGTGGAAATTGGAAAAGGCTGACTGGTCCATTTTTTGTTTGGAGGCTTTTATCGATTCGTCTATTCTTGTAAACATGAGCCCTGAAGATGCCACACTGTATGTTACTGAAGCGATTATAAATGCCGCATCACACAGTATCCCCCAGACCTCTGGACGACTCCCCAAGAGATGCAAGCCATGGTGGAACAAGGACTGCTCCACAACACGCAAGGCGCAAAACAAGGCATGGTGCATCTTCAGACGTTATCCCACTCCTAGGAATTTACTTGAATTCAAGAAAAGAAGAGCCAAAGCTCGCTGGACGCGAAGGCGAGCTAAAGGCAGTTCTTGGAGAAAGTATGTGACCTCTTTGAGTAGTTTCGTTTCTTCAAAGGAAGTGTGGGATCGTCTTAGGAAGATCAGGGGAGACTATCGGTCTTTCAGGATACCCCTTTTTCCATCAGCTACATCGCTTAAGGAACAAGCAAATGTTCTTGGTAAACACTTCCAGGAAGTGTCTAACTCGGCCAATTATAGTGAATCTTTTAAGAGGTTTCGATCAGCAGCAGAAAGACAAGCCATTTCTTTGTCTGGTGCTCAGGGTGTTCCATATAACAAGCCATTCACACGGTGTGAGCTTGAACTGGCTCTCGGCGTCAAAAAGACTCTGCGGCTGGGCCGGATAGAATTCAATACGAGATGCTAAGGAGACTGTCGTCTGAATCTCTAAACAGTTTGCTCACCTTTTTCAATCTATTGTGGGATGCTGCCTGTTTTCCTGACTGTTGGAAAATGGCACACATAATTCCTCTTCTGAAACCCAGCAAAGACCCTCTTTACCGACGAGCTATCGC
>JAZHYW010014042.1:0-13478 GCA_037355805.1 Ixodes ricinus | reverse complement strand
GCTAGAAGGCGCAAGATGTTACGAGAACGAGGTTTTGTACTCGTGCTATACACATCGTTTCCTTACAAGAACAAATCACCTTTGGGCGGAACTGCCATAAAAAAAAAATATATATATATATATATATATATATATATATATATATATAAATGCGTTACCCAGTTTTTTTGTAAATAAGTAACTAGGTCGACACTTTGTTAGAAAACAAAAGAAGTCAATCCTCGGTAAAAACAAACTAGAGCGCAGCTCTTGAGGAGGAGGAAGGAGGACACGGACTGAAGGGTATGCCTCTCCTCCTCCAATCTTCTCCCTCTCCTCCACTCCCATTTAACGAGGAATTTTCGCCAAATTTTCCGGCCAAACGTACCGAGAAATGCAGCGAATTTTTGCCCGCAAAATCTGGCGTGAAAGTTAGCGAAAATGTCTTCCCTTAATTAAGGGGCCAGGTTTCCGGCTACTTAATGGGAAATAGACGCCCTTCTACGCGCGGCCAGTGCCGACGTCACAATCTGAAACGGCCGCCTAGGGAGCCGCGCTCTGAAATGTAATTGCTACGTTGGAAGCGCACATAGTAAAGGGTCGCCCGCGACGCATTTACTTAACATATCTCGGGGACATGCATTGTTAAAAAAAAGAGAAGAAGTTAGTTATATTCCTCCATAAAAAGAAAGAATCGACCCATCTTCTATGCTCTCTTAAAAACGGAGAGTATTCGTCCTTTCGCGCTGGAGCTATTCCCGCTCCTCGCCTACGCAAGTACATATACCGAAAGGAATCAAGTTCCAGAGGGTTTAACGAGCATTTGGACGCTTATAATATTTTGTTGAATGCTGCCGCGGTTCGTCAAAAAATCGGTTAGCATAGTTTTCGACCGAAACAATCTTCAGCCGCCATCGCTGGGCAGCTAATGCAAAGAAACACAGTCAAATTGCGCGCATCCAGCAGTCCTTTCGATGAGAGCCGTAGAAAATGAAAACGTAACCAGAACTCACAAAATATGTTTACGTTTGTCGGCTTCCCGCTCTGGTAGAAACGGGTTCGAACGTCACCAGTCTCCGCCCACTGCGATGTTCGACCGCACGGACGTCACGCACCTTTTCTGCACTTCGCGACATTCTTCGCTAGCACTGCACGTCAGGGGAGTGGTAGATCATTTGAGAAACCAAAAATGTTCCAAAAAATCAGTTCAAAACAACACTCTGACTCATTGCACGATTAAAAAAAAATCGCGAAGCTTGAGCAGTGTTTATATCGCCATAGCAATATATGGCAGGTAGAGTAATTGCGGACAGGTGTTTTCATTACAGTCGAATTTCATCGGTCTTCAAAACAAAAAAAAATATATTAATCTGGCTATTAAAAAGACATACATATCTATTATACATACATACGGTGCATACATTATACGATTGTATAAGCCATGCAATATTTGCAGGTCATACACATACATAACAATATACAGCATCAACATGAACGGTCAAATTTCTTTTCACTGGCAATGGCATTACCCAGCGTTCTGGCCTTTCATGCATTTGCAGGCGGATTTATTTATCTGGCACATGGGAATTCCCAGCATGTTGATTTTGTAATAGTGGTATATGAAACTTTTAGTATGCAGGGACTTTCGGAAAAAAAAATCGCCATGACGGAGAGCGTCATTAAAACTCAACTGCTTCATCTGGTTTCATTGCCATGCGTTTGTACATTTCGCACAGCTTCTGTTGATTGGGCGCTAGTTTTTTATCGTTGTATTTGTTTGTTTATTTGTATTGTTCTGTCGCAGTGCAGCAGAATTGCTAATCTTGAATTAATCTTGTAAAGGGAAATTATCAGCTGGAAAGGAGGGAGCCATTTGTTTTGGACCAAATGAATGCAGTTATGATTTCCAGAAGGTTATTCTAATATTATGGGAGTTGACCTAAGGCTCATTTCAGCGCGCCATCAGACGGGCGGTTTCTCTAGGAACCATGGCAGGTTTAAACAGCAAAACAGCGATGTTTCTTCTTTGTGATCTTTGCCTAATTTCAACTGCAAACAGGCATCGTCGTCTTCAAGACTCTTCATTCTTTCGAGCGCAATCACTCGAGGAAGGGACATGACATGGCCGACAACAGTCACATGGCCACCGAACGACATGAGCTATGGTTCCAGACCAGATCGTCTCCAACTTGACTATCCGCGATTGCCACCGCGTTCGCCAAGCGGTCTTAAACCCACAGTCTTGCGGGAACGACAGACACAAGGCACGGAATCTCGACGGCTGTACTTCCGCCCGGTGCCATCGGCTAAGCCCGTATCTGAGGCCGTCCCACGCTGCCACCCTGCATGCGAAAGAAGTTCACTCAAGACAGAGTAGTGAGGCCTGGTACGAGTACGTGCGTCGATAATGACGTTTGCGCTGTCGATGAAGGGCGTCGCCGCGCGTCGGGAAGGAGGCGATTTCTGGAGGCTCTGCTTCGGTCGTCTTCGGCACGTCACCTACAAGCGTTGCCGCACTTATTTCGGCAGGGGAGACAGGCTTCCGCCGGTGTCGTATGCTGAGTCATGGCGATGTGTGAGCAGATTATCGGTGCTGAGGTGAGGGCTGAGCGTCGGAGGTAATTCGATACGCGAGGGCGTTCGCCGTACTGGGCGTTTGGGTGGGACGCCCACGCAGCCCATTTTGCCGGTAGGGACCACGGCGGCATGAGCCGGTTCCCGCGCGGTGAAGCACGGGCGTGGCCGATCGGCTGTTCTCCACGCCTCGGCTCTTCCCCGGCAGTCGCCTGGGCGAAGAGATTGAGAAGATCGTATGCTCAATCGTTTTCTGTATACTGGTTGGCAAATGTGTAGTATTGCCGTCTTTTTTATCTGTTGAACAAAGAAGTTGTGTTTATGGCTGCGTGTGATGAGTGATAACCTTTATCGCGTTGCTTATGGTGTGTATAGTGATGGTGATTAACAGTTGATGCTGTCTGGTGTTAGCATTATTCTTTCCTTGGTGCTTGTCTGTACATGGTAGCCTGATTACGACCGCCATGGATAAAGGTGGAATGGCCAAAAATGCCTAAACATGAGGCTGGAGAAATCTTAGTTTTCTGCGTTGTTTATTTTCCTTTGTTCGCCTTCCGCCACGGTGTTCTTCCGCAAGATAAGTTCGCTGACACATGGCAACGAACGCCGAATGAATGGAAGCATACGGTGTCGCCGCGCGGACATTGACGCCATTTTATGCATGTTGCCCAGCATAAAGCCGAACGCACACCGCCTCCGTGCCGGTACTCGACGAGGAGATCGAGCACTGGTTGACTATGAAAGTCCCGCTAACGCAAAAAATTTTTGACGAGGCACAGACGTAAAAAAGATTAACTCCATAACGAACAGAATAGAGCACGAGAATTTAGAAAAAAAAGACATAATGCTTGAGCAACGTTTTTTCACAAGCTTGCGTGTATATTTCTTTTTTTTTTTTCTAAATTTAATGGTCTTCAATATATTCTGTTCGTTTTTTTTAAATTGAGTTAGTCTTTACATTCTGTGCCTCGTCAGAATGAAATATTTATTTTTGCGTTAACTCTGTAGCGACTCATAGTCAACCGGTGCTCGATCTCCCCGCCGATCGAGCACCGGCGGAGGCGGCTGATCTGACATACCGCGTTCGGCTTTAGCCAGTGACGGCGTACGTAAATGGCGCGCTGTTGTTGGCTTCACGCGGCGGTACCGTGCGTGTCGACCATTCGGCGTTCGTTGCCATGGTGACGGCGAGGAACGCAGACGAACTTTATCTTGCGAAGAAACGCCGTGGCGCAGCGATACCAGGTGCGTTCTAAGGCCCTTCCCGCATGCTTTTCAATGGGCGGAAGGCGAACAAAAAGAGTTCGAAATAAGAACTAACGCAGAAGGCTGCATTTCTCCAGCACCTCATAATTTGACGAGCCTTACACGAAAATCATTTTTTTGGCCATTCCGCGTCCTGTTTTTTTATCCGTAACATGGGTCTAAAGTATCAACTGCCATGTACGACACAGACAAGCGCCAAGGAAGGAAGCCAATAATGTAACACCAGACAGCGTCAAACTGTTAATCACCATCCCCTACACACACCACCAAGCAACACGATAAAGAGTTCCTATCACCCATCACACGCAGGCCATCAAAAACACAACTTCTTTGTTCAACAGATAAAATACGGTGGCGTGCTTACGCATTTGCCAGCCAGTTTCTCTATACAGAAAGCTTTGATTATTTCCCTGCCCACGATCTTCTCATTCCATCTCTTCGCCCGGAGCGACTCTCTTTGCCGAGGTAAGGCCGAGGCGTAGGCGCACGGCCGCCGATCGACGCCCGTTGTGCTACCACTGCGGGGAGGCCGACCACATCTACCGCCGTGGGTCCCTACTCGGCAACGAGGAGGCTGCGTGGGTCCACACCAAACGACGCACGCCCGAAGGTTACGGCGAACGCCCCTCGCGACATCGAGGGGGAGTACCCTCCGACGCTCGCCCTCCCTCAGCGCCGATTCTCCGGCAGGAATCCCTGCTCCCCCATCGCCACTGACGTTCAGCGTCCCCAGCGCCACGACACCGTCGAGAGAGCCTGTCTCCCCTGCGTCGCCGGGAAAGACTAAGTGCGGCAGCGCTTGTGGGTGACGTTGCCGAAGACGACCGAAGCAAAAGAGCCTCCAAGAACGACGAAGCGCTCCCCACTCTCCCGGCGCTTACGCATCACTGGCGACGCCCTTCATCGGTGTCCAACAACCTAAACGTCATTAGTCGACGGCCACGACGCATCGGCACTCGAGGACACCGGAGCACACTACTCTGTCTTGAGTGAGAGGCTCTAGCGCCGCATGCGAAAAGGGACAACGCCGTGGGACGGCCTCGAAATACGAACCCGCCGGTGAGCACTCTCATTACACCAGGCGGGAGATGCACTGCTCGCGTCGAGATCCACGGTGAGACGTGCCTTGTGAAGTCTGTCGTTCCGCAAGACTGTGGAGTATAAGACCGCTTGAGGAATTAGGGTGCAGTCGATCACTTTGCGAATAGTCATGTTGGAAGGCTGGTCGCTGGTCTGAACCATAGCTCTTATCATACAGTGGCCAACGTGACTGTCGTCTGCCATTTCATGTTGTCCCCTCCTCGAGGGCGATTGCGGTCGAGGGAAAGGAATGAAGAGTCTTGAAAGGTGACGAAGTACGTATATTTACAGATTGGAATTAGGTAAAATCGGAAAAAGGAAGCTATCCTTTATTTTGCTGTTTAAGTATACCATGGTTCCTGAGGAAACCACCATCTAAGTGGCGCGCTGAGACGAGCGCTAGACGTTCTCGAGCTCCACCAAGCCGTGGCTGCGTAAATCTAACACCTTCTGCGAATCGCGGCCTTGACAGCATTTATCTTGGTCCAAAAACGATTTTTCGGCCCGTGAACCATCGCTTCCGGCTGAGTGGATTTCCCTCTACAGAGATTAATCCAAGACGACCATTGCAGCGTCACGAGGACAGAACTACTACAAACAACAAACAAACAAATACCACGATAGAAAAACTGGCGTCCATTCGAGCCATTCTATGACAGGCTGTGCGAGTAAGCAAACGCATGGCTTGGAACCAGAGTAGAGCGGTTTGTTTTATTGGCCTTCCAATATTTATGGCATGGGCGTTTTCTTTTTCCGAAGAAAGTCATCCCCTGCGCCCTTTAAAATAGTTTCAGATGTATCACACCACTGTAACAAAATCAACATGCTGGGAATATTGTTCAGTCCTTGGGCGTAAATAGAGAAAGTCCATACCCTCAAAATGGCAAATATAAAAGGCGGAATTGCGGAGTGTGCCGTGCCAGTGAAGGGGTAGTGAGCATTCATGTTGATAATTGTATGTGTTGTGCATGTGTATGTTCTCCCTGTATGTGAGCTGTACTGTATCGTATGTAGTTGCACGGTGAGTGATGTGCGTGTTTAATAGAGATGTGTAAATGTCAATAGTAGATTATCTTTTTTTGCTTTGAGGCCGATGAATTCGACTGTAATGAGCGCCACCTAGCGTTGACAGTTGGAATTACTCTGCTTGTGCCTGCCATCTTGTGTCTAGCGATATAACCTTCTTTCAAGCTTCGCGATTTTTTTTGTTTTTTAAATCGTGCAATGAGTCAACCCTTCCGAAAATGGCAGATCTGGACTTCTATAAAAGAAACAGATATTGTTTTATAAAAACATCGGGCATATCTGGCCATATCAAGCACATCTGTTTAGATATGCCTTATCTAGCCAGATCTACCCAATTTTTTATATATCCATATCTGGGTCTGCCAAATAGGGGTATATCTGAATCCCATATCAGGGTAGATATGCCCCAATCAGATAAGGCAACCTTTAAAGAAGGTTTTTTTTATTCTTGCAGATTTGTTTTTAAGAAAGCCATGAAAGCTACACTTATGCGGTTTGTGCAAGTGAGTTATGCGCCCAGGGGACATGATGTGGGCGGCTAATCTTTGCGATAAGTCGGTAAGTTATTTGAAATTCACTACTTAACTTTTCAATTAGTGAAAACAGACATATGGTTCCAATTAGAAACTTTCTGAGCTTCATCCAAAATCCCAAAATCAGTCATTTTCAGAAAGACGTTCAGCGCGTGAGAAGCGTAGTAGTGCACTAAAGTTACCACTCGTGGAGCAGGTGCAAGGCTAGCGGTTTCGGTAAGGCGCCCGCGCAATTTTTCCGTCTCTTATTTAGCCCCAGCCTTGTACCTGGTACACGAGTGGTAACTTCAGCGCACTACTGCGCTTCACACGCGCTCAAAGTCTTTCTAAAAATTACTAATTTAGGGGTTTCGGAAGACGCTCAGCAAGTTTCTATTTGAAACCATATGTCTATTTTTATTAATTAAAAGTTAATTCATGAATTTTAGTTAATTAGCCTTCTTATCGCAAAGATTAGCAAACTACATAATGTCCCCCTGGGCGTGTAACTCACTCGCACAAACCGCATAAGTGTAGCTTTCACGGCTTCATTTAAAACAAATCTGCAAGAATAAAAAAACGGTATCTATGCCTTGCACGTCCGTCACATCATGACGTCGACACTGGTATCCACCATGCTGGTGGTTGACTCTTCGACCCTTCACAGCGAGAGTAATGGTAAGCTGTGCCGAGCTCGGCTTTAGCAATTACCCGGTATCCTGACGATCTTCCGATCGTTTCGTCGGCATGAACCGCGAGACAGTGTCCGTCAAGTTAGAGAAAGTACGAGCGGCAGGAGAGGGATGCGTCCGCGGATTACCGAGTTTGCGGCACGCATCTCATAGCGGCGAGCAACTGCACTTTTCTACTGGTGTTTACGTTGGCGCACGCCTTTGCATCGGCTTTTGCTCGTTCGTGGTGTATATGGCCTTTGGCCTTCGTTGCATAAAGCCGTTTCCACGCTTCGAGCGCGCCTTTGGGGCTCCCTGCCGAGTGTCGCGCCGCGAGCTCGGCCAGACGGCGATTGGTCGGCGGTGGCCCCCGTGTGCAAGCTCGCCGAGACGCCTCCGTCAGGGGATCGGTTTGTGCTGTCCGCGAGACGGTGACCTTTGAAAGGAGCAAAAGTATGTAGGCAAGTCGGTTAGGAAACATATTAATATAAACCCTGAGTCAATGAGAGTTGTCCGTTATTTTGATTTATCCTTATCTCAGGGTTTAGATTATGACGGTAACCAAGGGTTGTTTACCAGTATTTCGCAAAATCGTGACAATCTTTCTAGAAGCGACTCGTAAAGCCGCTCGTCAAATTTTAGAACGCGTAATTAAGATTCTTTGTTGTTGTTGTTGTTTTTGGCGACACGTCAGAACTTTGTCGGCGGCATATCGAAACCTTCTGCTTGTAGCGCAATCGCACCAATGCCAAAACATTCTGCAAAATTATTCTCCCGGCCGCCAGGAGATAGACACGACCTAGTTCTAGAGGTAATCTGGAAGAGCACCTTTAGGAAAACGATCAATTGTCGCGAACTGGGTTGCAGCGCACTTACGTTGACGAGACGGGGCTTGAAAGGTGTAATCCGAGATAGATGTCGACACGGCCATGGCAGAACCACCTCTTAAACACATAAACCAGAAGGAAGGTGCCCGTGAAGATTCAACACGATGTAGCACAATCTGTCATTTGTAAAACCGAACACTAAACGCATCACAAAAAATTCTTGGGCTTCTTTCAAGAAATAGCTTGCAGAAGCAAAAATCCGTAGCAGCCACGCAGGGCGCAACACCAAACTAGATCCGGCCAAAAGCATTCCGATATTGCCAACGTCATCCGCGCTTTCGGCTTAGGGAGAGAGAGCAAAGGAGAGAAGGAAAGGCCAAAACGGAAGTGCATGAATAGAAGGTTTATCTTAAGGGGCATCAACGACCACAACGAGGGGCTTTGTCAGTTGTACCCAAGGTTGACACTGCAGTGAATGCAATGTGTGGCCTTGGGCTCCAGGCAGGTGCCATGTTCTGCTTTATCACCAGCGTCTAGACTGTAGTCACGTGACCCTAACCGGAGACAGGATTGGCCTAAAACATGCATAGCGTCTACCATGCTGTCAATACCGAGTGAACATACAGCTCTATGAAGTCCAACTTTTGAACTTCCAAAGAAGCTGTCCAGCTCGGAAGTGACCCAAAATGATGCGAGTTTGAAGGTACTATGTTTTATCCTGTATAACCCACATTATAATTTTCTACACTAGAATTAATTCTATACCTTTTTAACCGAATCTGGAGGGAAGGATGTTTCCACTTCAGTGGAAGGTAGCCAACATAATTCCTTTATTAAAACCTGGAAAGGACCCCTCTAAGGCAACCAGTTACAAACCTATTGCCTTAACAAGTTGTTTGAAAAAACCCTGGAATGAATGATCAACCGAAGACTAAGATATGTCCTTGAAGGAAAAAACTTACTTGCAAAGTATCAATGTGGTAGCCGTTCCTCAAGGTCTACTATTGACCATCTTGTTGGACTTGAAACGACTGTACGTGAGGCCTTTGTAAATAGAGAGTTTTGTTTGTCAGTGTTTTTTGATTTAGAAAAAGCATATGACACAACGTGGAGATATGGCAATATAAATGATCTATATAACTTTGGCATTCGTGGTCGAATGCTGGGCGCTCTTCAGGACTATTTAGAAAGACGCACATTTCATGTCAAGTTGGGAACTACTCTTTCTAGAGAATTCGTGCAAGAAAATGGCGTACCCCAAGGTGGTGTCCTCAGTGCTATTCTTTTTCTAATAAAAATAAATTCCATTTCGCATGTAATTCCCCCTTCAGTCCAATATTCCTTGTATGTCGATGACCTTCAAATTTCAGTGCCACCTTGCAATTTTGCTATTTGTGAACCAGAGTTCAGTTAACAATTAACAATATGGTAAAGTGGGAAATAATAACGGGTTTACGTTTTCCACCGAGAAACTTCTTGTGTCCTCTTCTCTCGAAAACGTGGACCTGCCCCAGAGCCCGCCTTGACCATGTATGACGTCTCAATCCAGAACAAAGCGATGCAGAAATTTCTTGGCCTTACCTTTGATAGCAAATTGTCCTTCAGCTTTCATATAATCGATTTAAAGAGAAAATGTCATAAAGCACTGAACGTCCTGAAGGTCCTTTCTCACAAATCATGGGGTTCTGATCGCGTATGTCTATTGAGAATCCACCGCTCACTTGTACGATCCCGACTTGATTATGGAAGTATAGTGTATGGGTCGGCAAGGGCATCAACATTAAAGATGTTGGATCCTATTCACCATAGGGGAATACGTCTCGCCACTGGTGCTTTCCGCACATCCCCGGTGTTGAGCCTATATGCTGAAGCCAATGAGCTGTCTCTTGAGAAAAGGCGATTTTCTTTAGGCTTTATGTACTCACTTCGGATTCGTTCGGTACTTCAACATCCACGTCGGGAAGTCGTAGAACAATCACGTTTCGAAAGAACTTTTCTAAATAAACCCTCAATCGTTCCTCCTTTTTCAATGAGAAATAAATCGAAAGCCGTCTCGGCAGGTCTTGACATCAACCTACCTCTTGCTTCGGTTTTAAGAACAATATCTCCATGGCAATGTTTGCCTGTTGTAGACCTGCCTTTGACCCAATACAATAAGAAAGACACCCCCATGAAGTTTTAAGGCAGGAATTATTTCAACTGCAAGAGAAGTATAACAACTACATCAGCTTTTACACTGGTGGCACAAAAAGTAACTCCTCGGTCGGTTGCTCCGCAATCGGGCCTTCATATGAATGTGTGCGGAGAATTAATAGCAACGCGACAATTTTAATGGCAGAGCTATATGGTTTGCTTCTCGCTACAAATCACATCACAAAAAATAGACTTCCATGCTCCATAGTTTACACTGACTCCCTCAGTGCTCTAAGAGCACTCACATCGCTTGACGCAACAAAAAATCCCCTTGTTACTGATTTACAGTTCAAAGTGAGTACTGAATTGGAGAACAATATTCAAATAGTCTATTGCTGGGTTCCAAGCCACGTGGGAATTGCCGGAAATGTAGAGGCTGATCGTGCTGCAAACAAATGTAGTGAAAGAAATGTGGATATTGAAAACATAATATACAGAGACTACCGTGCAGCCCTAAGGAAACACATCAGATATAAATGGCAACAAGAATGGAACAGTGAAGTCAACAACAAACTCTATTCTGTAAAGCCTATTTTACAGGAGTGGGCGAGTGCCCGGCACCGGGAACGCTTCTTCGAAGTAATCCTGTGCCGGTTAAGAATTGGCCACGCGCATCTCACGCATGGGTACTTGCTTCTTCACGAGGATCCACCGCTGTGTGAGCGCTGTACAGAACCCTTAAGTGTAGTGCACATTCTCCTTGAATGCCCTGCATATGACAGTGATCGCAGATTTCACTTCTCCCAGTTTTATAGAGCCCGCCTCCCTTCACACATTGCTTTGTTGCTTGGAGACAAACCTTTCATTAACCATATTCACGTTTTTAATTTCCTAAAGGACATCGCCCTTTTACACCGACTGTAGTTTGAAGCCATAATTTTTACACTATCACTTACATAATTATACACACCGTGTCATGCTCATTGTATTATTCGTTCATCGGCTACTAAAGCTCTTTTCCTCCTAAACCTTTTCCTGCAATAGTACGATGTTTGGCGCTCTATGGCCTAAGGTGCCTTCGTGCCAATAAACCCCAATCAATCAATCAATCACTTTATAATTTTAAATGAAAAAATAAACGCGGCTATTTTTTTTTGCGCAAGATGTTCACAAATAAATAGATAAATAAATATGTATATATATATTTTACCAATAAATTTAAAATTATGTGTACACCGTTAGGTTCGCGTTTTTAAATTCCAATTTTTTTACGAAAGAGTTGCACATAAAAGACAACACGGACAACACATCTTCCGACTTTCAACACACGATGAATCGCCGACGCTCGCCAACGAACGGATGCGATGCTGCGCGAACGGTTTTTGAAAGATGCTGCGTAGGACGTACTCCGTGCGCAACGGCTTTGCAGCCGTTCGAAGGGAAAAGGATTTGGGACGACAAAGTAGCGTCTTGCATCTTCAGTAAGCTAACGGTTCGTGTTTCGCAACTCAATATAGCGTGGACGCATGAACAAAATTAGCTTCACTGATAGATTTAGAGGGGAAATTGACGTCCCGTGACATACGTACCAATTCAATTTCTCGCTAAATTTAGTGGGGCGGTTACACCGATGGCGACGCCGACACCGCTTAACTCGGAAATGGGCGCCTAAGAGCTGCGATCTAAAATTTGATTAACTCTCTTTTCGATCGCACTTCGTCATATTGTCACACGTCAAACATACAACCAAATTTCATTTGTCTTTCAATCTTCAAAATTCGCAATTGATTAACTGGTCGAAATACCTGGAATAACTTCACTTTATGGATGTTAACAATAGTTAACCAATTACATGAGACTCATGTAATATAAATCAATCAACCAGTGTCTTAGCGAGTACATATGACTTATTGCTTGCACGACCGAAACGGGCCCATATATCATTATCAGGGGCTATATTTGCACCCGTATATGGCGATATATGGCCGTATTTACGCACTTATATGGCCACATATGGCAGTATTTGCCCATTTATATGGTAAAATATGTCCGTATATGCTCCCATATATGACGGAATATGGCCATATCTGACTCCTAATATTATCATATATGGCCGTTTATAAAATATATCAGGGCCATATCTGACATTTTCGTACTGGAAGTGCTGCTTTTAACACCCTTTTTGGGAATGACTTTTGGGTTCTCAAATGATCTACCACTCCCCCTGACGTGCAGTGCTAAAGAAGGAAATATGTCGCGGGGAATTGCAAAGGTTAGACGACACGTGCGTGCAGTGGCCGGGTTTCGGTTGTCCCCGCTGAACATCGCAGTGTTAGAAACGAGAAGACTGGGTGACTACATTCGAAACCAGTTTCCTTACCAGAGCGGGAAGCCGGCTTCGGCAGTAAATATATTTTGTGAAAAGTTCTGGTTACGTTTTCATTTTCTACAGCTCTCGCTTCGAAAGCAGACCTGCTTGGATGCGCACGAAGCGGTTGACTGCGCTTCTTGCAATAGCTGTTTAGCAGGCGTGGGGGGCAGCCGGGGGTACGAGGGGATTTCCTGTCCGAAACCTATGCTAACCATTTTTGATTCAATCGCGGCAGCGTTCCGCGTAAAAACCCTATGCTATCCGTAGCGTCCAGGCGTCCTTGTTAAGCCTCATTGAGCTGCATTCACTCGATTCGGAGCCGGCATATTGCTACGTAGACGAGGGAGGAACGTTGCTTCCCCGTTTTCTGGGACAAACGTTTCTCCGTTTCCAGAGAAGCATAGGGGATAAGGTCGTTCTTCCCTTTATGAAGGAATATATATAACTTTTTCTTTCTTTTTTTATTAACAGTGCAGAAGCTTCTCCCGAGGTATGTGAAGTAACGCGTCGCAGACTTGCACTTGACCCTTTACTAGTAATGCGCTACTGTTACCCAATTACATTTCAGAGCGCAGCTTTTAGGCGGCCATTTCCGGGTTGAGTGGCGTCGGCGTAACCGCGCGCGTAGCATTAGGGAACGTCACAGTTTTCCCATTAAATTTGGCGGGGAAACGTAACCCGCTTAATTAAGAGAAGACATTTTCGCTAAATTTCACGCCAGATTTTGCCAGCAAAAATGCGCTACATTTCCCGCTAAATTTAGCAGGAAAATGTAGCAAAAATTCCTCCTTAAATGGAAGTGGAGGAGGAGGGGAAGGTACGGAGGGGAGGAGAGGCATACCCTTCAGTCCGTATCCTCCCTTCCTCCTCCTCAAGAGCTGCGTTCTAATTTTGTTTTACAGAGGATTGACTTCTTTATTTTTTTTTCTAACAAAGTAACGACCTAGTTACTTATTAAGGTAAAAAAACAACGGGTAACGCATTTATATATATACATATATATATATATATATATTGTCACGAATGACAACTGATGAGG
>JAZHYW010014041.1:0-12051 GCA_037355805.1 Ixodes ricinus | reverse complement strand
ATTTCGTTTCTTGATGTCAAAGTATTGCGTGTCCTTGAAATATAGCATATACAATACAATAGCCATATTGTTTCTAACACCTATTTTTGCTTAAATGCTATATTATTGTTTTTAGGTGTGCCAAGGGCTGGTTATCTGAAAAGGGTGTTTGAAAAATTAGGTACATATGGAAATATCAATTGCTCTCTTGTGTGACATACGTTTACTTTAATATTATTTATGTTCACTAGCAACATTCTGAAACAACAAAACATGACAAAACAGCATCATATAAAACGAGTGCAACGTAAAGCAGCTTCTGTTTTGTATCTGACAAAACCTACGACGAATTAAACCACCATCGCACATTCTATTAAAAACATTTGAATGTTAACTGGATGTGAAAAGATATAAATATTAAAGGTACGAAGAAAATATAGATATTTATTATTATGTTAATTAGAGGAGTAAATACACCTTTTTGTCCTATGTTGCAGAAACATATCCTTTTTTAACATGCCGAGAAACAACTTTCTCGGATAGGCCGGTTGTATTCAATGAGCTATAGTAAAGAAAGTTACGCTGAAAAAGTAAAGCGCAACAAAAGGTTTAAAGCAATTTATGCAGAGATGGCTAAGGGAAGGAAAATACAAAATGCAAAAACAGACATTATAAAAAAAGAATTCGAAGTCCCAGAAAAAGCTTTATTTCATTCGTTTCTTCGTTGGTGCTTACACTCTGCACACTTCAGTTCATGCATGAGCAGCAATAAAGTGCATTGCCAACGCGAGTGAAAACTCCTAATCGTTATTCCATTTTCCTACCTTTTCCTCGACTGTGTCGCCTCTTCTCTTAGTCAATGCTGCATATTTTGTTTTTGTTGCGCAAAATCTTGACTTAAATATTTTTTAATGGAAAGTTTGTTTCTTGCGCTATCCTGTAAAGAAATAAGCCGAATTTGTTAAAAGTTATGTTTGCACTCTAGAAGAGCATTCAATAAGTAAAGTTAGAAGAGTAAGGGCTTGTTTGTTATTGAAAATACCAGAAAAGAAAGCTTTAAAACACATTCGAGCTCTTTGAGCATATTGCCTTTTAATGTTTCCACGATAAATTCTAGATAACCTCACCTCGCCAATAAATAGCTTGAGCAGAATTATAGTTGTTTGTTTTTGCATAACCACCTTTGACGATAGGGTAGAAAATTGTGTTTGCTTGGGATGTGCCAGATATCGAAAATTTCCAGAAAATTTAATTAGTAAATATAATCTAAATGAATCGGTAATTATCGATTCACTTCAACGTCCATCGCGGTAGAAAATGTTATTCGGAAAATGTAATTAATTACGGCAAGTGCCTTTTAAAAATCACCAGTCCTGTGTGAGCGCACAGTGCAGTAACAGTGACAGCTGCGACAGATTATCGAACTCTAATTAATAATTATGTATCATGCAGGAAACCTGTGATGACTCTAGGATGACTTTGTGATGATGTGCTCCGCTTATTCTATCACGGTCGGCATAACGTGGAGAGATTTTTGGCGATGCGATTTGATATGAAATAATTCATGTATACTTTTGACCGTTTACATTGTACTGCTCCAATTAATTTACTCCAAGATAGGCTCAATATATGTTACCGTTATCGCAATGGCACCTAAATTTTTATCAAACAGAAAATAATACTATATTGTTTTCTGCCCGAGTAGCTTTTTGTTTAATTAGGGTGGGACGATGAAACCACTATGATAAACACGAGGATCGGCTCTTTCAAATGCGTTCATCGTTCCTTCACTCATTAGCGACGAGTAGGGCTCGGGCTAGGACAGAGAGAGTTAAAACCCAAAACTCCCAGCGGTGATCGTGTCGCCGAATCCTCAGCTTCGAGTCGGCTAACGCGGGACTTTGTTGAATTGAGTGGTGCTGATATTTGAAGCCAGGTCTATAAACGAGCCTTTCGGAATCGTGTCACTGGGAGGGGGGGGGGGGTTATGCAAGACGGCGTGACGAAGGAACCGGGACATCACCGTCTGCTTCTGATTGGTCTGCGCCACGCCGCTGACCAATCGCGGCAGGCGGCGATGTCTCTGGTTCTTTCGTCTGGCCGATCTTGCGTAGCCTCCAGGGGTTAAATGCAAATTGCGACGAGAGCTGAACAAGACACACTTGGGCGTCTGTTTCTTTGGGAGTTTCTGCCTGGCATCGCGTCTGTGAGAGCTGCTTTCCTGGGCGTGCAAAGGGAGAGAGGATGTGCGATTGAGGGAAGGGTTGGGAAGGGTTAGAAGAGAGGCAGTGAATCGCGGGGAGAGGGAAGGAATGGGAGGCAGATTGTCATTTTCTGCTTGGTTTGTCGTCAGTCGCAATTGCCGGTGCGAGTTCATTTTCTCCTCGGGAGTGAACGTTTCGAGGAAATAAACGAAAAGCAGGGAAGGTAAATTTAGACATTGAAATTAAATCCATACACTAAACACATCCTTTTGTTTTTTTTAGCGATGGGTAGGTTGGTTTTGAAGGACTGTTCAATTCTTTTCCGCCTCAGAGCCGGTCACGAAATTATTTTCAGATTTGGCCGCAATCAAGAAGGATTTTGTCGTCCATTTTCACGGTTAGATTTAATGCTGCGGACGCCTACGACCAACGGAGCGACTTAGTCAGCGCCTGTAGTGAATCATCACGGCGCTCGTACACAGAGAAAAGTGCAGGGCTACCATGCATTCATTGTGCTTGATTTGTATGAGGAGCTCAGGTTTGTTATTATTGATTAAGCGATGGTACACATCGCGACTACTGATTAGACGAACACAACAACGGCGCATTTTCGCATTTTACTTTTAAATAGTATTAGCGAACCCAAAATTGTATTTACGCTTACATTGTAGAACTACATGAGCTCTTTTCGTAGCAATGATAACTTGAATAACATCCCTTGGTTTCAAAAAAGAAAAAGTGGAAAAACCGGCGAGCGCATATTCGCGCTAATAGTGTCGCGCTCTGTACAAAGTTACACACAATTGGGTCGTATGGAAAAAAAACGGGTTACATAGTTGGCATAAACTATGTTAAACAAGCAATGAACAATATAAATAACAAGAACACTGGATGAAAATATAACACAAAGCAGCACTATATAAGTTGATAAGTATTACTTAAAGAACTAATGAACATGTCAGGTAGTGATTAACGCGATTTATCAGGCCAGGCTGTTCCACTCGGAGATGGCAAGAACCAGAGGGGAATTCTTGATCAAGTTAGCGTGGGAAACGATGGGCGATACTTTGAAGTGATGATCTACGCGATACAAAATACGATGAGACAGGCTGAATGAATGAGGTCCTAAAGAGAGATGATCCGCGATAGAGCTTGTGGAAAAATTACACGTGAGAAATACATCTTCTGTACTGCAGTTGGTTTATGTTGAGGTTACATTTTTGTTAGACACACTGGAAGTGCGGGAGAAGTCGTGGGTTATAAGTCTTGCAATTTTTATCATGAAGTGCCTCAATTTGCTTGGTTAAGTAAAGCTGATGAGGGTGCCATATGATGGATGCATATTCCAACTCCGACCTGAGAAGGGTAGTATAGGCGAGGAGTTGTACTGCTTTGTTAGCTTAAAATAAAGAGCGTTTAAAAAAACCAAAGTTCTGGATGCTTTGCGGGTGACATGTTAAGTATGAAAGTTCCATGATAAGTTAGCTGTTAGGTGGACGGTGAGGTATTTAATTGACGTATCGTTCTCATTGCGGTCCTCTCCAATTATGTGCACGTGACGAGTGATTCGTAATTTCGTTGTAGAAGTGACAACTTTAGTTTTGTTAGTGTTTATTTGTATTAACCATCTGGTGCACTCTTGCTGGACTATGTCTAGGTCCCGCTTGAGTATGCGAAAATCCAAGGGGTTAGAAATGACCCGATAAATAACGCAATCATCCGCGAAGGGTAGATTGAATGTTACAGTGAAGGTCATTTATATATTAAAGAAACAATACCGGACGGAAGACAAAGCCCTGACGGACGCCGGACGTCACCGGCATAAGGAAGAGACAGATTTGCTAATTACAACATATTGAGAGCGGTTTGTCAAAATATATCATTTATCCACTGAAAAAACATAAGCGTTTATATTCATAGTTTCTAATTTGCATATGAGTCTGTTATGAGAACCCGATCACAAGCTTTATCAAAATCAATAAAAATAGCATTGATAAAACAAGAGGAATGAGCAGAAAGGTGAAGGTGAGCTATCAATTCAAAAAGTTGCGATTCGCAGGAATGTCCGCTTTGAAACCTTTGCTGATTAAGAAAAAATAAGGGTTTTTGTAGATAAGTAGGTCATAATCTGGGATGAAAGTTTATATTCAAAGATTTTACATAAAACGGAAGTAGAGCGATATGGGTCTTTAGTTATTGAAATTGTTTTTATCTCGGGCTTTGAAAATTAGAATAACATGAACAAGTTTCTAGTCATCAAGTAGTTTACCACTAGAGAGGAAATGTTGGAACAGCCTGCATTAGAACTCCAGATAGGTGTTTGGTTAATTTTAAAAGTGTGGTAACTCGTAGATTGGAAGCCGAACGATGAGCAACTTTTATTTACGAAAAACACGCATTTATATAGTAGCTGTTGACAGGTCTCCGCAGACCACGTTGCATGACATCGCAGATTCGAGGCCACGTTATCACATTCCTCCTACAAATCTCAACCCATCACTTCCGGAAATTGTCGGATACAAAACGCTCGGATGGCCGACGTGAACGTTCGCTCCTTCGCACAACACTGTCCGTTGGTGCCTCTGGCTGGATGCTCGGTGTTGGTGAATGCAACACGGCTTCTGCAGTCGGTGGAGGGCCGGTTGGGGTCTTGCCCTCATTGTTACTAGGCTTGTCTTGGGGTGGCAATGCCACCATTATTGGCACCTGAGAAGTTTTCATTGCATTGTTCTCGGCCGGTCTAGCACTCAGGCCCTGCACTATCAGGGTTGGAGATACAATCAGAACGAGAGCGAATGTGGTCGGCATGCGTAAACCTGACCTGATCACCAACCACTTACTAAGTACGCCACTGGGCTAATATTTTGCGCAACAACTCCGTAATTTTTCTAGCTGGTTTAGTTGCGTTTCGACAGCACTTCGCAGAGCGAATGGTTCAAAACGCGCGTTCGAAAAAACGGGCGTGCTGCTTTCTTTCAACAAGATTTTTGCTTCGTAGTGATTGATGACGCCATGATCTGCTGAAAACACGCCCAAAAACTTCTTACGCACTCCTTCCACCCAATTTTCCGCCGTGACATCATTCAGCACTCTTCTATCTAGCTGAAACCTTTCCAACCAGTTCCGCCCCAGTGTAACTGGTAGTTTCTTTCCTTCATCTTTAACCACGATTCCTGTGAGAATCGTGGCTTGATCTCGTTAGACTACAGAAAAGGACACTTCGCTTTCACGGGCAACCGGTCCCCCGTATACGTTTTTAAGACTGCGTGGAAGGGCCCGTAATGCTCCTGACCAAACTTTCCCATGTACATACTTTCAGGAATGACTGTCACCGCTGCTCTAGTATCTACCTACATGGTTACATCGCTTCCTTCTATCTCCATTGTTACATTGTAACTCCGATCTAGGGAATCTGACACCTTACTGCAGTAGTACACATGAAGTTCGCTGTCATCATCGGATGAGTCAACGAAGTTCGTGTTTCTTTCTGCTTTCATAGTTTTTCCACATATTTTCTGTAAATGTCTCACGCCAGAACACTTCCTGCACTTGTTATTTTTGAACCAGCAGTCGCTCGATGAGTGCATTTTCCCTCATCGGCTGCATATTTCTTTAACTTTGGTGGTGCTCCTGTTAGCATAATTTTGCTCTTTGGTTTTCTTGCGCACTCCGACAACGTTCAGTGACAAGTTTTTTTTTCTTTTTTTTTTTGGGGGGGGGGGGCGTGCAACAAGGCGGTCTGTGTCGCGTCTATTTCCCTGTCCATGGCTGTTTTGCACGCCCCTACGAATGTGAAAGTTTCCACCGCAAACAACGCGCGCTGGCTGTCTTCACTTCGGAGCCCCGCAACTAGCCTCTCACGTAGAGCTTCCTGTAAAAACTAACCGAAGTTACACTTGCGAGCGATGTGCCTCTACTCCACTATGAAGTCTCCCTCGCCTTCTCGGTCTTGCTGTACTCTTCGATTGAACTTGCATCACTCGGCGATCACAGAGCCCTTGATACTGTAGTGAATTTGCAGCAGGGTCGTGACTTCAAGAAAAGTCTTCTTCCTGACACTGCCGGAACAACCGAATTCTTGAGCACTTCATGAGTGCCACCTCGAATATCCGCCAGGAATATTGGTAGCCTCTTAGTTTCAGTAATGTCATTTGCAGTTACAAAATGCTAGAATTTTTCCAGGTAGGAGTCAAAGTTTGCGTTTTCTCATCGAACTCGTCTATCCTGCCTAGCCTTGACATGTCGGATTCAATAGGGTAGTCCGATGCACTTATCGTTTGGAAGTCTTCCCCACTGCGATGATCCTTAACTGCAGCATTGTCGGCGTTCTCATGCTTGATCCTTGACTGCTCCCGAGCTTGCGTAGCTGTTAGTCAGGTTCGCCGCTCCGCTACGGCCTTCGTCTTCAATGTGGTAACTCGTAGATTGGAAGACAAACGATGAACAACGTTTATTCAAGGGAAACACGCATTTATATAGTAGCTGCTATCCGGTCTCTGCAGACCACGTGGCATGACATCGCAGATTCGAAGCCACGTTATCACAAAAAGCTTAGTACATACTTCGTAGGAACTTGGCCTAGAGCTAGTGTCCAAACGATCAAAGGCGCACTCGACTCCGTAACTCGAAATGAAAATATCGTTCATTATATTTTCGTAAAGTGAGAAAATATGAGAACAAGTTCTTCTCAGTAAAACCACAGTTAAAACGTTTTAAAGCCGACAAATAATTTGATACCGAAGTTTGTCGTCACAAATAATCCCGTCGTCACAAATAATCACAAGGTAATAGAGTTTGCGTTGTATTTATCCCTTTCCAAAATTTTACTTTGCGCCGGATCGAAGCATGTTTTAGACATTGTTATCAAACATAAAGTTGCTTGGCATTTTTTATTTTGTCTTCGCAGAACACTGAGTGAGCATTAAGTGGTCCAATCGCACTGACTGTGTGAAAGCACGGCATGACTGTCCAGACGTTTTTTTTGTACGTAGCGCATACTTTTTGTCGTAAACCACGGTTTGTACAGGCTAGGGGCGATTTTTATAGTGGGTACACATACAGCCTGAGCCTCTAGTTACTTACCTCGATAGAGAATACAAGTGTTGTTTAGAGACCGTTCATCAAACCCACTCAGAAATGCACTAGAAAATTTATTTCATACAGCCTAAATATTTTCCATATCATACTTCTTGAAATAAATGATGTCTTTGCTATTTCGGTCCCGTTCGCTATCAAGAGGCGAAATCGCCGTGGATAATATAATAATCACTAATTTTGTCGATGACGCGTACATATGCATGCTCCAGATGCGTGGTGGAAATTAAATCTAAAACTGCATCTTCACGTGTAGGCGTGGTAATCATTTGCTGGATATTATAGTAGTCGGCCATTTCCAACAATTTTTTGCACCCATTTTGCTTGGGGAAGTCATCGGACATTGTACATGCAGTCCAATCAATAACAAGGTAGTTAATATCGCCAGCTAATACGAGAGGAATGTGACGGAATTTAGAATGAACTTCGTTAGTAACTGTATTTACATTTTCAATAAAATCGACTGAGGAGCTAGGAGGCCTGTGTAACGCACCCTGATTAAACATATCTGAAAAGATAGTTTAACGGTAATCTATAAAATTCTGAGCAAGCTATGAAAGGAAGGCAAAGAGGATGGAATGGTGTTTCTGATAGCTTTCATAACTCCGCCTCCCCTGGTACCAGTTCAATCTTTACGATATGGCGATAAACGAGTTAGCAAGAGGCAGCTCTGAATTCGCAATACCCGAAGTAAGCCAGGTTTCCGTTCTCAGAAAAACCTCAGCAGAACAAGAATCAATGGAAGCCATCAATTCATATTTCTTCGGCAAAAGACTGCGGAAGTTGGCTACCAGAAAAGAGAGCGGGCCAATCTGCGTAATGGGGCAAGAGTTGGTTTTATATTTATTTTGACGTCATGGGTGGTGGCTTATCGTATTGCCTCGGGAAACTCAGATTACCTAATCACTGTTTGCGTCGTAAAAGTAAACAAAATCGTTCAATGTAAGTTTAACGTATGATAGCCAAAATCTATTTGTACCTCGGTTTTTTTTCGCAGAGTCACGAAGTTTTCTGCGGGCAAGCTGCGCTCTGGGCGAAATATCCTCTTCAATCCAGACTTTGGGGGTATAAGGTTTTTCAACCTGTGAGCATTCCTTAAGACCCCGCACTTGCTTTTGTGACTCAGAGATTTTATAATATCGACCTATTCGTCCCAGCCCTTAGCCAAGCCAGTCCGGTGCGCGCGCTCGATTTTACCGGAGGTAATGTTTAGACGGGTTAAGAAGAACGCGCGAACGTTTTTTCTGTGTCGTTCCAGGTTTTACGTTCTTGGTCAGGTAAGCCTTTCACTATTGGGTTATTTCTACGAAGACGATTGTTTAAGTCGTCAACGACACTAATTACATCCTCGATTTTGTGTTGCCTGGTGGTGATGCCTTTCATTTCTGATTCAAGAATAGAAACCGTCAGATTCTAAGATTTCACTTCGTCTTTCAAATGAGTTACCTCGCGAAGAGATTCTTCAAGATGCGACACACGCCGTGATATATGTCTGCGATTCCTGCGTCAATGCCCGCTAGTGTAGCTGTAGTTTCTCTCTGTATTATTTTCGTTCGAAGCATTGGCACCCTGAACGGACGCCAGGCACTTGATACATCTTATCGGGTCCCGGATTAGCCTCAACATCTCCCGCGCAAAACAACAGCTGCGCACTTCATAATGACAGACGAAGTATTTCTAGCGCTGGGACACAGGGATTTGACGTTCAAAACATGACGATGCGAAGTAAAGGTATGGTGCCTGAACGCGTCTCCGACTGGTGTGTTTACGCCGCCCAAAGAGTAGTCCAATCGATTCCGCCTAATGACGTCATAGAAGTGTCATACTGTCGCCGGTCGCGATCCTGACAGCGTCTAACAGTTGATAATATGGCAGACGCTGTTCTGCTGCAGGTCGCCCTCCACTGGACATTCACAAGCTCAGCAGCTGGAAGTTGGGACGCCTGGGACGCCGTGACGACAGCGACACACGTTCGTCGCGCTTTTCGCCAGCATTACGGCCAACCGCAGGTTGGTCGTAAGTAAACACACCAGTCGGTGACGCGATCTAGGCACCATAGTAAAAGCACGGTTTGCAGAACACAACATCCAGCACGGGCTGTGTCACTTGCCCAAATCCAGCGTCTGTGACTGCAGACAGGCCAATTGAGCACTGAGACGTCTAGTCCACCAGATGACTTGCGGGTGATTATGCGGTCGACCAACCAGAGTCGAGCACGAGCTGATTTGACGGGTGGTGGAATGGGCAACAGCATGAGGCAGATACAGTTCAGCTCGACGCTATAACGAAGGAACAAGCCAACTTAGTGGGGTGTACACTTAGCCGACAAATCATACTGGCAGACTCAAAGATATAGTGGGAAGATCTCAAGGCATCTGGCATGGAGGTCTACCCACTATCCATTTCAATCAAAGCCAATCAGAGGTCGGTGTCGTTCTCACGTCACCGCGGCCCCTGCGCAAGGAGCAGACGACTCGCTCTCCGCATAGCAGGTGATAGCAAACGTACAATGGTGACGAGCGTCGTGACGAGGCACTTTTGACGCTGCTTGATTGGTTCCAGTCTCCACGCACGAGATAATGTGAAAAACAGAGTGTATTCACGTTGTCGCGTCGCTTTCTGAGCCCTTCATTCCGAACTCCACCTTGTTTTGGTGCCGACTGACATCCAAAGATTGCCGCTTGTGGCAGGCTTGCGTTCGCTGTGACGTTGGAGATGCAGAAAGTGTAATCAAAATCTGTCTGGCGAATCAACACGAAGATACGCGCGAACACAACTGTAATTTTTAGAGCGTATCGGTTGTCCCAGAGTTCTTGCTTTCCAACCTCAGGTCAAAGTGTTCAAGGTGTTCGCTACGTCGGCGTCTTTGAGGCTTACGTTTAAAAAAATATATATAGCTCCGTGCGGCATAGAACTATGTTAAGTTCGTCAGTTATTATGCACTTTTCGTGCCGAAAGAGATGATGCTCATGCCCCAGTTTTTACAACGTGTCGGGATTGGAAAGAGTCCGTTTATTGCAATATGAATCGACTTTATGGTTACCTCATTTTCTACAGCATAAAGGGTTAGGCAAGGGCAGGGTTAAAAAAAGAACGGGCGACTTTCACACATGTGTTGTTGAACACTTTCACCGACGAACCGAGACTGCGAAACAAGCAAAATCATGTTGGCCCGAACACGCTCAATATGCGTAAAAGATGACCAATACTGTGGGTTCACTCTGAGTTTAGAAATCTGGAGCACACAGACGGAGGTTCCTATTGAACATTATTTTATATTCGCAATGGGCGGTGGTGTGCAGGCTCTCGATTGCAGTCGGTATCTTGCAGGATGGGCAAGCGATGAGCTGGTCCCGTCGTTCGCTGCTGACTCGCAAGTGTCCCCAGCAGGTCTTCTCTCCATCTTTCTTGACTGTCGTTATTTCTTTTCGGAGGTCTCCCCGCATTCGATAGGTCCGCATTTCTCGGAACTCTCGTTCTTTGGTGCTCAACTCCCTCTCTTCTCTTCCATCCCCAAGGAAAGAAAGCCTAGCTGTTTAGCTCTCTCGACTTCCGCTGCGTTCTCTCCGTTCCGAGTTCCCGATGCGCCGATGTTATACCTTTGGACTCCGAGCTGCGGTCGTTCGGCAGGGAACGTGAACCCGATCTTCCAGTGAAGGTCACGAGGCGAGGGCGGCGAGACCAAGTCTCAAGGGCTCGGTGGTGGCGCCGTGCGGTTCATCTGTGCGGAAGCTTGTGGCCGCACCGTGAAGGTTGAATTCCAGCCGGGTCGACTGGGCCCGGCTGAATGGCTGAATCACCACATATGGGAGCACCGTGCACCCGACTACAAGTCATGCAACCGCACCCTGTGTGTTTCATCACGGGGTTATTAGTAAACAGTGTGTTTGTGTATATTTCCTCTTCTGGATGAGAACAGCCGTGATGTCCTTCAGTTGTACGTCCTCCAGCGCAAGTTGGCCAACTTCAATAACTGATCGGTGTCTTGTGAGTTTCAACCTAGCACTCACAGCCATAGCAGGACCGAAGCCAACGAGTGCGTCTCGGAGGCCGTACGTCCGAAGGAAATGCGCTATCGTTCCCATTCTCTTTGCGACATTGGGGAGAGAAGGAAGAGAGAGTGGAGATGGTTACTTTAGCAGACGTTTAACCATAAGCGCTGCCATTTTTTCCCCATGTGACGACACAGTGCTGCGTCGTAATTTATCGCTCTCTGTGGAATCAACAAAGACATCATGGGATCTTCAGGTCAAAATTGCGATCACCTGATGTAATAACGATCTCGTGGAGGCATCACCTTAATGTCCTCCCATCTATCGAGTTTCTGTTCCCCAGTGTATGGGCTGCATCAATGAATTTACACTCCAAGATGGTATTTATATTTTTGTTTATATTTATAACGGATGTCAGTTAGCAGTGCTTGTTTCACCTCTATCCCTCGCCCCGAGTCTTTGTAGTGCTGTAATTGTAGGCATATGGTGTTTTTTCTTAAACCTTAGGTGTTTGTGTGAAACTGCTTCGAACAACTAATGGCAGACTACAAAACTCTTGAGAATGTACCAGAAAATTAGCGAAGGGCCCAGAAAAATATTTATTATTCATAAAATATTGTCACCCATCAGGCACGCCTCACCTTTGAAGTGTGCATTTGAATGAACAAACAAGAATACCTTCAGTTTTTTTTTAGTTATAACTTCCTGTCCAATTAATTAATCACGTCATCAGTGTCTCGGAATGCAAATTAAAGCACGTGCATCCTAGAGTTTGTCCCGGT
>JAZHYW010014040.1:0-20221 GCA_037355805.1 Ixodes ricinus | reverse complement strand
TTTCTTCGTTCGGGCCGTACTATTCCAGACGAACTAAAGACCGCTGTTGTACGGCCCTTGTTCAAAAGACGCGCAGGGAGTAAGATTGAAAATTACCGCCCAATTTCTGTTTTTCCCATTTTTGCAAAACTTGTTGAAAAACATGTATTCCATACTATGACATCATTTCTGGATGTGCACGATTTAATTTCACCAAGTCAGTTCGGTTTTGTTCAATTCAATGTTTATTTATCATTTTTTTACAATGGCGGGTGCTGTGAAAAAAAGCTGCATGGACAGCTTGGCGAATTCCGAGCACCACAAAAGTTTCAGCAGCAGCGGCAAAGTTTCAGCAGCAGCGGCAAGCGGCAATTGAATTAAATGTGACGCAGCGGCAACGTCATATTTTAATTCAATACTCTACTTTTAAATGAAAATAAATTCACTAAAATTCAAATTTATTTAGGCGCGGGTTGGGGAGATTTTGGCAAGCAAACACGAAACAAGCACCAAAATAAAAAGATATTTAAGGGCGATTTAAAAAAACAAAAAACCGTTCTCGATTTTTTTTAAACTCTGACCAGTCATTCTACTCTATTTGGAGGTTAATATTCATTAAAAACATGTTGCATTATATTGATGGTGTAATAGATACAGCTCCTCTACCGAGCCTCTTCTCCGAAGCTCGGCGCGGGGTGTCCCTGTGGTGCGACGCAGTGATTGCGACTTCTTATTTTGAGAGAAAAGTACTTTTTTATTTATTCGAGTATAGCAAGTAATAGTTTGTCACATTTTTGGCACGTTATAATAAATTGCACATTAAATAGAATAAATTACACATCATATACAACACAGTTCTGCCTTCATAGGTTTCAAAATGGACAGATTTTGACGCAAACATTTTCTGACGGTGTGCACTTGTGAGTTTCTTCCAAGGGGACCCGACAGTCCGTGCCACTTGCAAGTCACAGGTCGAAGCTTCTGATGTTTTGCATAGCCACACATGCCACGACTGAATACCAGGAAAGGCGCGCACTCCCACCCACTCTTAATTTTTCCGTTCACGGAATTCAACAACCTCATCTTTGTCCAAAAGTGTGAAATTCACTCCTTTTAGTTTTTGCGAAAGACTGTTCACCATGCATTTTGCAGACTGAATGGCCTTTCCTGGGAGCTGTCTCAAGTTGTGAAGCGTTGCTTGGTGTTTGACGAGTCCTCCAACTCCGTCACACGCGTTTTTTCCATGTCCGGTGGCTGAGAATAACCATTGGGCTTTGGGAAAAACATTTTTTGGGAATTCATGAAGTTGGAAGCGATTCTTGAAGTGACTGGCGGCACCGTCACTTACATAAGTCAAATGAGAGTACACAGCAAGGTTGTCATCGACCCACTCTCACTTTTTGTAGAGCCAGACAGGCATGAGCGGAGTCATGATGAAAGTCGTCACTGATGATGGCAAAACTGTATGTCGACTTTCTAGTCGTCACCACACACGTAAATATTGAAACCTGCTTTTTTTTCCAGTGGTACGCTTGAATCTCGTCAGGAAGGATAACAGTCCAGTTCTCAGCAAAGTCGAAGTGGAAGACAATGCTACCACGCTGCGCGCACTGCTTTTCTTCGTAGATGGCTTTGCCTTGCGTCTGTCTGATATGGTTGTGAATGATCCACCTTGAGACCGACACACGAAGCTCTTCCAGAAAAGTGACCGGATCTAAAGTCTTTTTCACGAGCTCGCCTGACTCCCATGCTGCCAAAACTATCTCTTCATCCTCGGAAATGTTGAGTTTTTCGAGTGTGAGAGACTGGCCTTTGGGACAATGATCACATTCGCCTAAAAGGCACTGGCGCGATGGCGGGTTGCAAATGAATGCCGAGTTCAATTCCGCTGCGTCGAGTTGTGAGCCAGAAGCGTTCTGTAGAGAGGCGACGCAGAGGTTATAGTTTGCGCAGTACACACAAACGCATGCTTCTTGCTGGGGATTGCATTTGACCCATCGGGGTCGCAGGGAGTAAAACTTCGTCAGTCCGATGCCGGAGTCGGGATGGTCACTTTTATAAACACGAAACGCTTCTCTGATTGACCGTGTCATAAAACGTTTTGGCTTGAGCGTTTTCTGGCCATCGAGCACAACGGAAATGACGTCCTTCTGATTGGGACTCTGCCTAGAACACTCTAGCTCGTCTTTCATGTAGTACTCAACCGCTGCAGATATGTTTTCAGGGCTCACCTTACACCTTGTATAGGGATCGGGCACATACCACACGCCATGGTCCTCCCTCAGCTTCCGGGACCTATTAATGATGTAGATCGATGCCTCTGGGATGATTTTCTGGACTTCATTTCTTGTCAAGGTTGATGGCAGGAGGGTCAGCAATTGACAGCGTTCCCGGGGAGAGGCTGTGGTCGCAAAGGCACGGCGAATGTTGTCCGCCCACTCGGTGCATGTGGAGCACTTTTGCTCCGACGACCCCGATGCCACGTTTTCATCGTACGCAAGACGCATCCTGGAGCGCAAATTCTCAGTCACAACCTGCTCCAACTCCGTCTGTTTCCTCTTTACATAGGCAGGCCTGTCTCGACTTCTTACTTCACTTGGTGGTCTTAGTGGTGACACAAACGTTGAACGTACGCTGCGGTTGAGGTCTTCAATGGCCTCCTCAGGAGGCATAAAGCTGTCAACGCCCAACTCTGAGCTTCGCAAAGTTATTTGCTTGGTGAAATGCGTAAAGCAATTGTAGCACAGGTAGTCCAGCTTGCTCACTTCCATGGAGCTGCCAGACGGGAGAATTCGCTTCAAACAGTCCACACCGAGCTCACTCACACTGCGAAAATTTCGCTGCATCGGGATCTTCTTTTTGTGCTTTGCAAGGTAATCTGCACAAAACACTCGCTCGGAGTTGTGTTGTCGCCATAACGAGCTCATTATGAATAAAAAGTCAACACGAAGTAAAGGAACGAAATTGCGGGTTGAAACAGTGGCTGAGCTGGAGTAACGCAGGTTAGTGACAAGTTGAAACAGGGAGGCTCTTTCATTCGAAGCACACAGTTATACACAGAAGTACACAAATGACTCCCTCAACGAAGCTCCAATCACCGCAAAGAAAGAAAGAGGAAAGTCTCCAGGCAAAGTAAATAGACAGCGGCGAAACTATTCAGGGTCGAATGCAGATATCTATGTTTCCTGCTGAAAGGCGTCTTTGAGTCACACCGTCACTCGTATCGGTTCCCCAAAAGAAACGCCGCCTTTTCGCTATCTGCCCATTACACTACTTCCCACTAATCCCTTTTACTTTGAGGGTTTGTCCACATCCAAACAGATCCTAATCACCGCCGTCCAACTTGGCGGCAACGTTTATTGTTTCCCAACATTTTGGTAGACCCCAGATGGAGGACGAAAAGGGCAACACACACAACGATCTCCAACTCAGCGTCGAAAGATTGTTGTCTCTTCCAGTTTATTAGGAAGCCCCAACCACCGACCTTCAGACGCCCGATAGATAGCCTCGCCTCCCCCCCCCTCCCCCTCCCCCTTTCCTGGCTCTCCACATGCCAACACGCCCATCACTAAGCAAGCCGGCCAACCCCTTTCCCTCCCCCGTCCCCAAAACAGTTTTCCGACCGACACAGACAGCCTAAACTCCTTCCCCACCTCCGAACTTGCCCTTCCAAGAAAATACCGACACCGGATATCTGGAAATAATTCACCCTCTCTGTGACAACAACAACAACAATTTTGTATGCTTTAGTTTTTTGTTTTTTTCTTCACTTTACGCTTTTTTACACTTCACGGCACGGAAGGAAAACAAAAGAAAAAAAACACGAAAAGTTTAACCAAATTGACATTCAAGCAAACACACACACACACACACACACACACCACGCTCACACACACACACACACACGCTGAACATACCCACACACACACACACACACACACACACACATGTCACACACACACACACACATATATATATATATCTAGAATATAATAATTAATATATATATATATATATGGGCGGTTTCATTTGGATTCAGGCAACGAGTGGCAGTCGTATTTTTTATTTTGCTTCAAATTTTTATATTTTGTGGAGCATGTTCCTAGAAGAACAATCCTTTTTATTTTCATGTCCTGACATGATTAGTTCCTGAGAAAAAAATCTCAAAGAAGCGGGAAAGAACTACGAGGTTTTGACGATTGTCGTGTGTGGCGTTTTTGAATCACTCTCGATCTCAAAGTATTGAAAAGAGAACGTCTATATTTTTTTAGTGTGATATATAGGCATGTAGGTAAGCCGACATTATAACTGCTATTTATTATTCGTCGCTCCAATTTTTGTAAAAATCCCCAAACATGCCTCCGCGAACAACTGTGACCTAAAATGGGGATTTTATTTTGAGTCGACTATGTTTAGTATCGCTTTTAAAATATTACCACGTGTAAAACCATTCATTGCCTTCCAAATTAAGCAAAGTTTGTGTTTTTATCATGTACGAGTACTGAGAAATAAATTATGAAACAGAGAGGGTTTTCACTTTTTGTTCAACTTCAGCACGCTGTCTAAAAAAAAACCCATTTTTAATTTTTTTCTTTTTCTCGCGTTGCGTTCTCTTCACACCCTTCTTTTAGCCAGAATACATTTCGTTAATAGTATTTGCCTTGGTTTTGAGTTTCAAGCCTCTAAAAATGCTAAAAAAAGAGCAAATGCCGATGGTGGGATTTGACGATTTTCGTGTGTGGCGTTTTTGAACCACTCTCAATGTCAAAGTATTCAAAAGAGAGTTTCGATATTTTTTTTATTGTGATATATATGCAAGTCAGTAAAACGACATTCCATCTACTATTTATTATTCGTCGATCCAATTTTTGTAAAAATCCCCAAACATGCCTCCGCGAACAACTGTGACCTAAACTGCGGATTTTTTGTTAGTCGACTATGTTTAGTTTTGTTTTTAAAATAATACCACGTGTGGAACCTTTCATTGCCTTTCATATTATGTAAAGTCTGTGTCTTAATCACGTACGAGTACTGAGAAATAAATTATGAAACAGAGGAGGTTTTCACTTTTCGTTCCATTTCAGCACACTGTAAAAAAAAGTAAAAAAAATATTTTTTTATTTTTTTCGCGTTGCGTTTTTTACACTTTTCTTTTAGCCAGAATACATTCTGTTAGAGTTATATGGACTAGTTTTGAGTTTTAAGCCTCTAAATGTGCTAAAAAGAGCAAATGCTGATGGTGGGTTTATGGGTTATAGCTGTATATTTTATTCTTTATTATAATAATCTAAGGGACGTTGAATAAATACTCATATCAAAAACATGAATGTCGTTAGGCGTATAATATCAAGTTTGCAATTCCAAACGTCTAAACACTATGAAATCGCAACTGCCGGGAGCGGGTTTTCAGACAATTTCTGCCGGTGCCTAGATTGGAGGGGCCTCAAGCCTAAACCCTATGCGCTACATAATCTATACTACGTTAGAAATATCAAAGTATAATATTTTAAAACATTAGAGTAAAATACGCTCTCTATTGGAAACCTAGATTTTTAAATGCGAAATTTTATATTTTTAATGCTAAATTCATGTTGATAACAGAACCAAATTATTTTTCAGCATATTTAAAGGCTTAAAACTCAAAACCAGTGCGTATACCTCTAACGGAATGTATTCTGGGTAAAATAAGGGTGTAAAAAACACAAAGCAAAAAACAAAAGAAAAATATTAAAAATGTTTTTTATACAGTGTGCTGAAATTGAACGAACAGTGAAAACCTCCTCTGTTTAATAATTTATTTCTTAGTACTCGTACGTGATTAAGACACAAACTTTACATAATATGAAAGGCAATGAAAGGTTCTACACGTGGTATTATTTTAAAAACAAAACTAAACATAGTCGACTAACAAAAAAATCCGCAGTTTAGGTCACAGTTGTTCGCGGAGGCATGTTTGGGGATTTTTACAAAGATTGGACCGACGAATAATAAATAGTAGATGAAATGCCGTTTTACTGACTTGCATATATATCACAATAAAAAAATTTCGAAACTCTCTTTTGAATACTTTGACATTGAGAGTGGTTCAAAAACGCCACACACGAAAATCGTCAAATCCCACCATCGGCATTTGCTCTTTTTTTAGCATTTTTAGAGGCTTGAAACTCAAAACCAAGGCAAATACTATTAACGAAATGTATTCTGGCTAAAAGAAGGGTGTGAAGAGAACGCAACGCGAGAAAAAGAAAAAAATTAAAAATGGGTTTTTTTTTAGACAGCGTGCTGAAGTTGAACAAAAAGTGAAAACCCTCTCTGTTTCATAATTTATTTCTCAGTACTCGTACATGATAAAAACACAAACTTTGCTTAATTTGGAAGGCGATGAATGGTTTTACACGTGGTAATATTTTAAAAGCGATACTAAACATAGTCGACTCAAAATAAAATCCCCATTTTAGGTCACAGTTGTTCGCGGAGGCATGTTTGGGGATTTTTACAAAAATTGGAGCGACGAATAATAAATAGCAGTTATAATGTCGGCTTACCTACATGCCTATATATCACACTAAAAAATATAGACGTTCTCTTTTCAATACTTTGAGATCGAGAGTGATTCAAAAACGCCACACACGACAATCGTCAAAACCTCGTAGTTCTTTCCCGCTTCTTTGAGATTTTTTTTCTCAGGAACTAATCATGTCAGGACATGAAAATAAAAAGGATTGTTCTTCTAGGAACATGCTCCACAAAATATAAAAATTTGAAGCAAAATAAAAAATACGACTGCCACTCGTTGCCTGAATCCAAATGAAACCGCCCATATATATATATATATATATATATATATGGGTGGTTTCATCTCAAATCGTGCAGGCAAAAAGGGTCGAATTTTTAATTTCGCTGAAAAAAATATATGTTATGGCGTCGTCTCTAAAAACGCAGTAGCCACAAACGGCAAGTCCGTCGGATTTTTTGTTCTCGACTTACGAATTTTAAAAGAGGCCGCGGCGGAAAGCAGTGTTTTTCACATCCGTCGTGGGTCGGATGTTTCGCTCGATCTCCCGTCGTGGATTTTCAGTCCACATTATATTAACTTTTTTCAAGCACTCTGTGGGCACAGGTAAAAGGCTCTAATACCATGAAATAATTTTAGGCGTTTTGCTTTTTTTCTGTAAAAATGTCAAAAACGCCCCCTCGGTCAATTGTTGACGAACTTTGACAATTAAATACTGGCGATCTACTTGGGTTACATCAATATTTTTTATGTCTATGGAGAGCCCAAAACACGCTCTTTATAGATATTATAAAATGATTTACCTGTATTAAATAGCCTTTGCGGGACGTTTACGTTAATGTTATGCGAAAACCAAAAAGTACCAATTTTAAGATCGATTTTCTCAAAAAACCCATTTTTTATTTTTTTATTTTTTGTTAAAATGTAGATATGATAGTTGTCTACTCGAAAAGCAAGTCGAGAAAGTGTATATTTTGTTTGTATGTTTTATATTTAAGCATCAATATCGTACAAAAACGTGTTTTTACGGCTTGAAACGGACTTGCGAATTGCGCGTCTTCACAAACTTGGAAATATTTTTGACATTTTTTCAACGCACCCACATAAAAATGAAATACAGTAGTTCCACCCTGTTATATTTATTGATCATTTAAATTTTATTATAGGCGGCAAGCTACATTGGAGCAGTTCAAAAGAGAAAGCAACACTTCTTAACAGACCAGCAGGCGTCGTAAATTTTTAATGTATAGAAATCGGCAGACGTCCTATTGATTCGGGGCCTTCATTGGCCTATATGAACGTCCCGCCCTTTCGGAACCAGCAGATGACCACGACCTTTCGCGCTCGTTGTGTTAGATAGGACGGCCCGTGACAGTAAAGCGAGCAGCGCACCCTGTGTCACGAGGAGTGAAATGGTACGAATGTGTCGTTGACGCGGCGAACAGTGACGGCCACCCAGGAGTAGTCAGTCAGTCAGAGTATTGCAGAAGGGAAAGCAAAGTAACTGTTGCCCGGGAGGATGAGAACACCATGGCCTTACAATATCGACGGTCAACAACAGTTCTGCCTGCCAAAACAACGCCGCGTGCGAGCTAAAACCGGCGGCGCGGGACGAAAATCGCGCACGCACACGAAGATGGGCCGGTTTCGTTAGGGATGTGGGAAAATTTTGAAACCAGCCATCCGTGCACGCGTGAAACGATACCGCGTATTTGCCCAAGCTTCGAACGCCCTATCCTAGAAATGGCCGTGCTCTGCAAAGTGGTTGTCCTGTGCTTGTCCTCCGTGTTTTATTCTTTCAATTTTATGTACTCTATCTCCCTCCGCGGAAATCCGATAGCACCGAAGGGTTATCTCTTTTGGAAACAGCAAAGCCCGGAGACTAGCATCAAAAACGAGCGTGTTGGTAAATATACTTGTGTCTATTCTGCCCGGAGACTAGTTGGGTCGAAGTCAGCCTCCTTGGCAACTATAACCGTTTGTGAAGAGTGGTCTTCTCCCGAGATGAAAAGTTAGCGCCGGCTGACGCGTTTCTTTTTTGTTTTGTTTTTTGAAAATGGGAAGGGTTAAAGAAAAAGTTTGAGTAACTGCATGCAGTAACTACCTCGAAAGCTCCTCTCCCGATATGAAGCTCGAGGCATGTTACGTCTCGGTTACCTTCTCGCGCACCGCTGCTCGAAACTATTCTTCACTTTGTTCCGCACAGCCACGACGGATGTGCGGAACAGAGTGAAGAATAGATTCGAGCATCATCTGGACGCCATCATCCTGCCAGGCTTCAGTGTCATGGGACTGGACTCGGCGTCGGTCAGTTAATGACTTTTTTTTTAATTTTATTTCGTGTGTGTTTCTTCGCCCCGCTGAACTTTGTTTCTCGGGTGCGGTTCTGCTGAACTTTTTTTTATGTTTCGTTACTAACTGTTTGTTAGCATTGTTTACTTGTTGGGTTTATTTCTTCATGGCGTAGCGGCCTGACGGTGCTGTAGAGAGCGTGTTCGCACGCATTTGGTTGTGTCCCGTTTAGGGAATGCCCGGAGGAGTTGGTTTTTGTTCTTGCCGTGTGCGGCTGAGTTTTTCTGTCTTAATTAACTTTTTTTTTCCTTTACGTGTCGTTGACTTCTTTGTCTGACCAGGCGTGGACCTATCGCCTTGCCACGGCTCGAACCTAAATCTTTTATTTTTTTACCACAATTTTCGTTAAGATCGGAGTTGGGTAATTTTATTCTTATTTATTTATTTTTATTCCCTACCCTTCTCCGTGACAATCTCTCCGTGTGTTTCGGATCGTTTTTGTGTCATCACTTTTGTGTATTACGGAAGTGAAAGGATCTGTGCGATGCCCTGGTGATCTGTGCGATGTGCGGTGAACAAACCCTAGCGTTTGGTTTCGGAAAGAATTGTGTATAATAGATCAATGACGTGGTGACTTTTCATGTCTTAGTAATATGACAGCTAATAGCTAGTCATGCTAGTTTACAGTGAAAGTTTTATCAATCGAAAAAATTCAACGTCTGTGCCTCTTCGATATTGAAGGTCTACTAGGCCTGCTGAATTGATTAGATATGTTTCTCGTGGTTTTCCGCTCTTTTCAAAACATAAATAACTATTCAATACCACAAAATCCGTTTATAATTGATTACAAAACGCAGACAAAAATTCAAGAAAACTTTTTTACAATTCATAGAAGCGCACGTTTTTTTTTTTGTCTGACTTAGGTCTTGCAAAACGAAGACGTCTTTTTCCGATATTCAGGCTTAAATATAGAACATACAAACAAAATATACACTTTCTCGACTTACTTTTCGAGTAGACAACTATCATATCTACATTTTAACAAAAAATAAAAAAAATAAAAATGGGTTTTTTGAGAAAATCGATATTAAAATTGGTACTTTTTGGTTTTCGCTTAACATTAACGTAAACGTCCCGTAAAGACTATTTAATACAGGTAAATCATTTTATAATATCTATAAAGAACGTGTTTTGGGCTCTCCATAGACATAAAAAATATTGATGTAACCCAAGTAGATCGCCAGTATTTAATTGTCAAAGTTCGTCAACAATTGACCGAGGTGGCGTTTTTGACATTTTTACAGAAAAAAAGCAAAACGCCTAAATTTATGTCATGGTATTAGGGCGTTTTACCTGTGTCCACAGAGTGCTTGAAAAAAGTTACTATAATGTGGACTGAAAATCCACGACGGGAGATCGAGCGAAACATCCGACCCATGACGGATGTGAAAAACACTGCTTTCCGCCGCGGCCTCTTTTAAAATTCGTAAGTCGAGAACAAAAAATCCGACGGACTTGCCGTTTGTGGCTACTGCGTTTTTAGAGACGACGCCATAACATATATTTTTTTCAGCGAAATTAAAAATTCGACCCTTTTTGCCTGCACGATTTGAGATGAAACCCACCCATATATATATATATATATATATATATATATATATATATATATATATATATATATATATATATATATATATATAAATGTTTTCACAAAATAACAAGTTGCAATCATTGCTTCGCAACACAGGGACACCCCGTGCCGAGCTTCGGAGAAGGGTCTTGGTATAGGGGCTGTATCTATTACACCATCAATATAGTGCAACATGTTTTTAATGGATATTAACCCCCAAATAGAGTAGATTGACTGGTCAGAGTTTAAAAAAATCGAGAACGGCTTTTTTTTTTCAATTCGCCCTTAAAATATTTTTATTTTGGTGCCTGTCTTGTGTTTGCTTGCCAAAATCTCCCCAACCCGCGCTTAAATAAATTTGAATTTTAGTGAATTTACTTGCATTAATAAGTAGCATATTTAATTAGAATATGACGTTTCTGACTAATTTATTTCCTAAGATACAGGACTGCAAAGTTCGAAGAAAAACGGTCAAGCAGCCGAAATTGATGTTTTTTTTTATATTTTTTCAAAAACATACTAGACAATAACAATATTTCTTTTGTATTTCTAAGTACATATAATTTGTACTAAAAATATGAAACTCACTTAAGAAGTATGACTTCAGTTATTAATCACCAAATTTGACCTCTCCGGCTGCGCAAGCAAATGCAACTTGCCACCTCTACGTGATGTACGATTTTTTGCGTCTGACAATTTTTTTTCTGGGTGAAAATAATTTTTATTTTGTTTATTTCGGACATAGAGAAATTACATATCATTATGAAGCAAATTAAAAAGGTCGACCAGCCACCCCTGTTCGAACTTATCTGAAATCACCCTCTGCTTGTGTCGTTTTAATCCTCTGCCAGGGGCCCATTTATTAAAATTGTTAAAGTTTGGAATAATTTGATTGTTCAGTTTGCAATCGGAGCGTTTCTCGGCCCCGACGGCACCGCGGCCCGAGAATAAATAATGCAACAAGCCTCTGCTGCGTTGCGCGAAGACAGCGCAGCATTCACGATTTCTCCAAGGCGCGGTGCCGTGGGAGCCGAGAAGCGCTCCGATTGCAAACCGAAACTTAAGAACCAGTCGACTTTGCGCGGTTTTTCAGAAAGCCGTAAAATACTGCGCGTGCCTTCTATTGTTCTGCGATTAGTTGATTTAGTGTTTTTCGATGATGGGTCAGCAATTTTCTAATTAAAACCATGCCCTTAAACGCAATATTAAAAAGTTCATTACGCAAAAATAATTAACTATCTAATTATCCCCAACCTTGATCATTTTCTTCAATAGGCCCCTTGCCCAGGACCAAAACGGCACAAGCCTTTTTTCGTAGGGACAAGAAGTTTCCGCAATATCCAATTTTTCCACTTTTTCGTGAAACAGGCTGTATAAACATATATAATATACGAATGGACGTGTCGCCGTTCAACAACTTCTTGACTTTTAAAGCCCGACTATTTTACCGGGAAGATGCAAAACGTGGAAAAATTTTGCACTCCACACGCACGCTGAGAGAGCAGAAAACAATCAAGGGGGAGGAGTACAGTATACATGCAATCTAACAACACACAACAAAAAATCACACAAAGAAAACATCGATATTAGGCAGCTGTGCTGAAAGATCTCAAATAGGGTGCGAGCAGCCTGCTGGGAAGGCATCATATGGCTAAGCAATTACGAACATACAACAAAGTGGAAGAGCCTTCACGCCGCTCTTTTAGAAAGAAAAATTAAATAAGAAATAAATGAAGGAGAGAGAACCTGCTGCTCGGAATACCCTCGGGACTGCACAGGACATGAAAGAACTGGCCGGCCGCCTCGCGGCGGGGCAGCGCCCTGCGAAAACGTTTACTGAGATAAAATAGGTAAATGAGCTAGTTGGTAAAATCACTGAATGAAAAGCGCCGAATAAAAGGATGAACGAAGGGGACAGAGACGAAGCGCTTCGTCTCTGTCCCCTTCTTCGTCCTTGTTTATTCGTCGCTTTCCATTCAGTAGTTTACTGAGAATGCGCGCTTAAAAGTAATCGCAGCAAAGAAAGCTCCCCAAAGCCAACCGCATGGTTTAAGTAAGGAACATACGGGAAAAGCAGCAGTGCGCTCGACGCACCGTTTCGACTCCCGGCGAACAAGAAGGAAGAACATCGGGGAAGATTGGAGAGACTCTGTGAGACCTAAACACTCGAGCGACAGAGGAGGGAAAACGTAATTGGAAACATGCGAAAACTGGGGACGGAGCCGACGGGGCTTCCAGAAGCGCCATGGGGCAAAGCGGCGACCAGTATGCCAGCCCGCTCAAGATAACCATTAGCCGATGTCGAATGTACTAAAATTGGACCCAGTGAGTCGCGAACGCATTATGTTATAATTTAGAGATAATTATTCGTGTTATTCGGTGATAATTTACCTTATAGTTAGCTCGGTGACGGGCATGTTTCCTCTACTGCATGTTCGCACATTAACACTGTATATCGAAACCAGAATTTCATTGTATGGACTGTTGGAATAAAGTTTGTGTCACCCAACATATTTTGTACAATATTTACGAGCGAGAGGAAACTGCAGTGGAGATCGGTCAATCTAGACGCCGGACCGCTCGATCGCCGATGCCTGGTTTTCGTTGTGTCTCGTTTTGTCCGCTAGCGCCAACTAGCTTCTTTCTAATCGCTCGGGTAGCACCACTGGATCGGCTGCAACAGGCCTAAATCTACTATGGAATCCTGCAGATATTTTTAACAAAATAGAGGAACAATCATTTTGGAGGGAAACGCTAAATAGCGCATGACTAAACATAAATAAGAGAATTCAAAGTTATAGTAACCGTAAAGGCCCGTTCACTCACCTGCAAGCAAGTACGAACGAGAGATCCAAGACCTCTTGAAACATCTTAAAATTTCTTAGGACAAGAGAACGCACTGGCACGCTGGCGCCATATATGCGGTGGCCCTGGAACTGTATTTCACAAGAGTGAAAGATTTGCGGGACTTCCGAGGTTAAATATGCGCAATACGCTATGAGAAAGGCTCGTTTATAACCTTGACAAAAGTTTTCCGAGCCAAGAAAGAAAGGATATTGCGCAAGAGAGATAGAAAACAAGCCGGTCCGCCAAGCTTACACTGCTACCCAACAGATGGCGTCAGTTTGCCCTCTCGTCGTAAAAGATATTAAGAGGTTCCAAGGCACTCGGTTCTAAGAGGTCGCAAGTCTGTGAAAGGGCCTTTACGTCGTTGTCCTGACACACAAAAAAAAGAGAATTTGAAATTGTCCTCCGATCATACACAATATGAAGTTCAAAACTTGATGATTACAATCACAAAAATATGAGCCAATCGTTTTCTTAAAATTCAAAAAGCCTTCCCTGAAACAACATTTCTTTTGACATGTTTACTCTTTCTGCAGCTGGACAATCCTCGCCACGAGGACCTGCGGTCAACTGCTCCAATGATGGTGACATCCGGGGAACTTCGATACCCCGTTGTAAATCTTTGCATGACAAGTCCAGTATACCAAACATTATTTATTTATTTAATCAAAATACCTCAAAGGCCCGGTGGGCATTACGCATGGGGGGTATTTTCCCACAAAGGCATAGAGCACAACGCAAAAACATTGAAACAAAAGAATAACTGAAATTAGAACATATTGGTGTGCGACAAATGACGACAATAAGCACAGGACAATAACTAAGAGTAGTTAAACCAGACATGGGAAACACTTTGGGACAAAATAACATAATACAATGCTAATAATAACGGAGCATCGAAGAATGTCAGCTTGCATACTAGCCTGGGATGAGAAAGAAGTTAGTAAGTGCGCTGCGAAACATTTTTGCATCAGATATGGTGACAATGTCGTCGGGAAGACCGTTCCAGTGTTTGATGGCTTGAGGAAGTGCTGAGATATTAAATGCTAACGTTGAACCAAAAAGGCGTTTAAAGCTTTTGCTGTTATTTTGACGATGTGACACTCATTCGATGGTTCTAAGAAGTGATGAGCTGGAAAGACCAGGGTTATAATGCAACCGATGAAGTAAGCAAAGAAGTGCGATTAGTCGACGAGTCTCGAATAGAATAGAGTTATTTTGCTTAACAAGGGAGACGCTGGCAAATCGGGAATAAGGTGATGATATGAATCGGGCGGCACGGTTTTAGATAAGAAGTCTAAAAATCAAATTCGTTTAGCTGACAATGTGGTCAATCTCTCGAGGTTCACTCTTTTTCAGTACAAAACGAGCGTGTTGGTAACAGTAATTGAACATGAGGGAAGATACAAAAGGGGGACGGACAACGCAGACTTCCAACTAGCAACAACTACCTGCTTTTGCTCGTTGGAAGTCTTCGTTATCTGCCCCCCCTTTGTGTATCACTCTTTTTGCCAGTGAAAAAATATAATTTAACAAAATTTCTGTCTCGCCACTGGTCACTCCTTTTAATTTCAACTTTCTCGGGACTTTTCGACCGGATTCTTAGATTCCGCACGTTTTTCCAGCTGACAAACGGCGAGCGGCACGACACTTTCTGGCCAACTCGAGACGATGGACTCCAAACTCTCAAAGAGAAAAGAATCAGGACACGTTAATAAAATATGTGGAACGCGATAGTTTAAAATCATTCACCGAACTTAAACAATTCCGCCACCACCTCGGGAGGAGCTGGCGTGCCATGAAGGCATTATCAAATATTGAAGTAAATAAACAGTAAATATTGAAGCGGCCGACAAAGGCAGTGCTACCGTAGATCTCTAGAGATCTGACCACCTCGAGGTATGAATAAGGCAATCGAACAATCCTTTCTCTTATGAACCCCTTGAGAGTGACCCCAATGACGAATATAGAGATTTTCTACAAAAAACTCTACAGCAGCTTAACCCTACTAAAATGCTTCACCACAGCGTATTCCTTTCACTCAATCCCATTGATTCCCATCCATAATTATTTCTATATGCTCCCTAAAATGCAAAAGGCCAATAACCTTGAACGTCCAATAATCTCAGGAATTGGCACGGCCACGGAAAACCTACCTAGTTACGTTGACAACCTGGTCAAATAAAACCCCTAAACCTTCAATTCCTACCTAAAAAATACAAATCCCTGCCTGAAACTGATAGCAGTCCTTCACGTTTCACCTAACTGATTCCTGATAAATCTAACGAAGGCACGGGGGAACAGCGCACCAAGAAAACAGTCACTCGAGTCAACATACACACAAAAGAAGAGACACTTACGCAGCGCTGACTGACAACTCTCGGTATATTTACACTTTCTCCTCTTCTTCTATTTGTACTGTAGGCAAGGGCCAGGGAGAATAACTGGTCTTTTTTCTTTTCTTTCGATACGAAGCTAAATTTAAAGCGAACTAAATTGAAATTAAAATTAATGTAATGCTAGGTAGTCTAATTCTTTTTGTGACAAGGTTAAAGACGGAGTACTAACACATCTGCCGTTATGTTTTGCAATGTTCTCTGCCTCGATAATTTCTCTTGTGAGCTGGTTGTGGTGCTTGCCAAGCACGGCGCAGTTATTCAGCATCACTGAGCAGCCACAGTCTCGACAGTGAATGCCTAAATGACCGGAGTTTTTGTTGGTGAATGTGTTGTTATGCTCACGAAGGCGATCGTTGAGACACCTTCCGGTCTGACCTATGTAAAGTTTTCCGCAAGAGAGGGAAAGGAGTATACCACCTTCTCTGTACAAGGGACAAAGGTGTTCTTATGCTTCTTTTTGCAGCCGACAGTTGTAATTGGTGGAGTATTTACTTTCTTGCACATGCTGCGAAGTTTGTTAGGAGCTGAAAAGATGACTTCCAAGTTTACTCGGTTAGCTATTTTCTTCAGTCCGTGAGAAAAATTATGAATATATGGCACAATGATGGGTTTCTTTGTTTTGTCTTTTTGTTTTTGTTGAGTGCATACGTCTTGCCTGATTTCGTTGATAAGCTTTTCGGCCACTGATGTTAATAACGAGATTGGGTATCCTGCGCGCTTTAGTCTTGAGACTTGCCCGTCAAAGCTCGTTGGAATGGAATGCGAGCAGGATTTTACGAGTGAGTTTTTTAGGCATAACCGTACGATGCTTCTTTTTACAAGTTTTGAATGGGCCGAGTTGAATGGTAATAGCGGTTTTTTTCCCCTGGGCTCATACGACCAGCATAAATGATGGGGTAGCATGAAGAGTCGAAGATCCAGGAATCTTAAAGAGCGCTCGATTGGAAGTTCATGAGTGATTTCCAAAGGACTCATGCCGACTTTAAAACTGTCGAGGACGTCGGCAACCATGCTGGTGAAGTTGCGATCTTCGGAAGGTAGAACAATTAAATAATCGTCCACGTACCGGAACACTCGTAACACTTTGGAGGTGTCTAATGATTCTTTCAACTTCCTGTCGTGGTGCGCTAGATAGAGATCGCTGAGGACAGGGGCAATGCAGGACCCGATGCAGACACCTCTCTTCTGTAGGTAGGGTTGGCCATCCCAAGTAGCAAAGGTCGACTTGAGGTAGATGTTAATCAAGGTCAGAAACTTACTTTGGGATAAGCCCGACGCATTTTGAAAGGCAATAGCACCGTAGGTGTCTATGCTGTCCTCTATGTACTTTAGGAGACGAGTAACTACCGTCTCCTAAAGTACTTTACTTATGTACTTTAGGAGACGGTAACCACCGTCTCCCCACGGTTCTTGGTAAGTGTAGCTCGGTTCTTGGTAAGTGTAGCTCCGGACCAGAAGGGGGGGATCGAGTGGCCGCCGAACAAAAGAGGCCGGTAGCCTGACCTCCGTCCCACCAGGGTATGGTTCCTCAAAATGTAAAGTGGGGAGTTGGACTCATCTTGAAATCCATTGGCAGATCCGGAGCGTTTTTCAAAATCCGTGAAAGACGCACGATTCCGCTCCTTTGGACCCGCTCCAAATTGACGAGCGAAGGATAAACTCGCATTTTTGAAGCGAAACGTCGGAGGCGGTCGGCAGTTCAAAATGGCTGCTACTCGAACTCGACAAGACGACTCACGCCTCAGCCGACTGAGCTTTCGGACGACCGGCCACAGCTGTCGCTGTTTAGCTGCATTAATGACACGCGACACAAGCCGGGCGAAAATATCCATTCCACGTACGGAACCCACGTAACAAATTACATGGAAGACGTCCGCGTTCGCCACCGTCCCATACCTCTGGGCCGCCTCAAAGAGGCGAGGCATGCGCAGCGATCCCCATCGGTGGAGTTCAGACTGTTGGTAAACGCAGAGGTAACAGACCATCTCTTGCACGGTCATTGCCTAATTTTTTTTTTTTTTTTTTACTTTACAGCAGGGGTAACGTTTGTGGTATGCAGTCTAAAAAATTACACCATCTTCCCGAGGGGAACCATGGGGTGATGCGGAGCATCGTGTTGGTTCCGAGGAAAGAGTCAGTTGCGTGCTGACGTCGAGAGATGGCGCCACCGACTGCCCTAGCTGACCCCCTACGCGAGCCTTCGTCGCGGCTCGCGGCAGAGAAACTTGGAACGCTCGCGGCTCGCCTTTTATTTTTTTTTTCACATTTGAAGGAGAGGAGACTAGAGGAGGAGAGTTGCGCGTGCGCGCGCGGTGTGAGTAGAAGCGAACGCACGCGCAGTGCACGCAGCTGGTAGATAGAGAGAGCGGAGCGAGTAACGCGCAGCTGTTGGAGAGAGGGAAGGAGGAGAGTTGTGCGTGCGTAGTGTGAGTGCGGACTACAAGGCCGCGGGACATAGACCCGAGCAAGAGATGCTCCGCATCTAAAAGGTAAACAATCAGTGGCGGCAAAATGACCAGGCCTAACCTTGCGTCTGCCACAGCGCTCTGATCCCCACTTTGCATCCCTGATCTACGCAAGGTTAAGCCTGCTCATTTTGCTGCCACTGATTGTTTACCTTTTTGGACTGCATACCACGGGCGTTTCCAGCTGCTATAAAGCAAAAAAAGATCTCGCCTAACAGCGGTCACAATCTCGCCTAACAACGGGCACATGCGAACAGACCACACTCGATGGCCCGGCCGGTCTGGCAACCTCACCGCGCACGCGCAGAGAACTCGCCGGAAATGACGTAGCACGCTTCTGTCAACTTCCACCAAGCTCCCTGAAATCCCACGGATCAAGTTCGGCGGGGTTGGAGGCGCTCTACGGAAGGGGGCGGTGGCTGCCACAAATCTATGAGTGAATGGTGACCAACTTGAGCGGGATCTAGCAGCCGAAGGTGCTGGCTCCAAAAGGTGCGCTTTTAGAGCGCTCAAAATCTCCGAGTGGAACTCACCATCAGTCTCTGACGGTGGGACCGTTACAAAAGGTCGAAAGTGCGGAGCAGCAACCCAACCAATAAGGACACCCCGATGACATAGCGACAACGGCAATGCCATCGCGAGAGGCGAACGGCGGTTTCCTGCCTGCACACTTAAAATGTTAACGCCCTTAGGGCCGGTTGCACCAACGCCGCTTAGCGAAAAGCGGAGCTTAGTCGGGAACCTAAGCTCAGTTTCGGTTTCGTTCGGTTGCACCAAAATCGCTTATCGCTAAACCTAGCACTAAACTCACTAAACTACGCTTAACTTGAGCGCCCAACATTGGGCGCTTTGCTTTTGCTTGTTTCTTAATCCTGGATTATAAACATGGCGGCTGGTTTGTGGCGGTCGACGCGGTGGACGAAATTGGTTGTACAAAGTGTTTTAGGCCACAACAGCGTGAGAGTCTCGACAGAGTGGCCTTCGATTGTGACAAGGATGCAAAATATTGTCTCGTGAAGTGTTTATCGACCCCTGTTTTCAAGTTTGCTCTCCACTCTCAGTGCGTGTTAGCCCTAACCGAGATACGGACGGAGCTGTGGGGCTCACGTCTGTCTTCCCGTTGGTTTTTCTGTGAACGAGCCTGTTCATATGTACTTACTGATTTTCGCATAACTGTCACGTATTGCTATTTAACGCCTTGTCAATTTCTGCTTGCAAAGCATATCCTTTAATCCGATTGGTGCGTTGAAATAGTAGCCGTACGTGATCTCGGCCATCAGCTGATTGTCGACACTTCTGGCGGTTGCATCAAATTGCGGTTAATTTTAATAATAAAACTGTAAAAATTCAATTTCTTTAGTTTTGAGACAACTTCAGTGAATTTTCCTTGTCTCGCGAGTAGAATCTTTACTTCAGAAAACTGCGTTCTATAACCGCAACCTTTCTGGTGATCGTGCGTTTTAGAAATGTTTTGCTTTATATCTTTCATTCGTGGCGACGACAAATCGTAACGACTACAATGCGAGATTCGTTCAGCGCTGTATTGGGGCAGGCTGGGGCAGGTGATGCGAAGAGACAACCGTTCTCGTCGGCACGATGTGATGTACTAGTGGGAGTTTTCTATACTTCGAAGTCTGCCGCCGTCTATTTGTATGAACTCAAGATCTGCCTATTATCACTCGCGAACAAGCTTCTGGTTCTCTATCAGCAGGAATAAAAAAATGGTTCTGGGCGACCTTTGCGTGTTCAATAATTGACAGTTTGTATGATCATCAAGGGATTTACCAGTAGTATCGCTTTGATGTATTGATAGTTATACCTTCTTTGCTTGTCACTAAAGCAAAAGATACGTAGTTCCATTACCAAAGGGTTTGACACAATCAGTTCAACGACGGTACAGTACAGTTTTGTCACCTTGCTGATAGCAACGAGTACGGTCGATGCAAGATCTCGACGACTTCTATTCGACGATTTCCGGGCATTTTCGCAGCTGCCGTGGCGAGTTCGTCGCTGTTCTGAACTTCATCGGTCTCAGGCATGACTTGATTTCAGTAGTCATCTTACCTGCCTACTGTAGTGAGGACACCTGGCAATA
>JAZHYW010014038.1:0-51576 GCA_037355805.1 Ixodes ricinus | reverse complement strand
TTCAAACGTTTTGCAAAGTTCGACCAAGTTCGACTTATGGACAGTGTTGCCCGGCTTCTGTTCATGTGCCCCACGGTGCATCAACTTGACTCCGCTGCTCAACGACTTCGCTGTGGCTTTACTGTATATTAACGCAGGACTGCTCAATTTTTTTTATCCACATCTTTCCTAATTACACTTACTTTGTTTATTATGGTATACGATTGTCGGTTTCTGTGATATATTTATGTTAGCTGATATATGTGTAAAATTGAGTTGCACCTGTACATTAGTTTGCTTATTATGTTGAATTAACAGCGCATTCTTTATTTCTGTAACCAAGTTGAATTTACCTGAGACTGGGGAAGAGAAGAAACATCAAAACGTAGAAGAGGCACCCCAGTCTCAGGTCAATTCAACATGGTTACAATACCGTATTTGCACAAATATATTTCGAGTTTTTTTCCGAAATTACGTGCTCCAAAACGCACCTCACGTTATATTCGGAATCGAGTTCAGCCACGAGGCGAGCGAGTCTGGAGAAAGCCATCCCTCCTGCTCAATGCAGGAGATCGGGTGGGAAAAGAAGTTGGGGTGTGGGAGGGAATTTATTAGCTATAGGGCCACGTGAAGGGGCGAATAGACGACATGAAAAAGCATTTTTATTGCTTTTGTGTTTGTACAATGTACAAAGGGACTGGCATCTTTTCTGAAGCTGTGCTATGCAGCGGGGGAATTCTAGTTTGCTGGTCCAGGCTCTGACATTTGGAACTAAATTTACCAAGTTTCGTGTGCCTTGAGTGAGAATTTAGGTATGTCACATAAAACTAAACTTTCATTTGCATTTTTTTTTAATTGCCATTTTTGCCTGTTTTTGGAGTTTGTGCACACAATTTTGACCGTTTGCAGTTACTGTATTGCAACCAAATATTGCACAGGTGTTCCTGGTGATGTATAGAGTGTGCAAATCTTGCTAGTTATGCGATTGGCACCACTGAATTTTTATAGGAATTATAAAACTAAATGTGAAACATAAAAAGTGATGACTCAATAGTTTGGAATTTTTATTTTTTCTCGAGGCATAGATAGTTTCTTCCTGGTGGACTTGCACACTCTACGGTTCACAAGGAAGCAACCAGGCTATTTTAGGATGCTCTCTTATAGTAAATTTGAGGAAAAAAAGGTGCACAAAAGAGGCATTTTATATGCCTTCATACGGCACAGATATTTCACCAAGGAAGATATCAGAAAACCGACTGCATATATGACAAGAGGAGCTGAATATTTACTAACTGTGCAAATTTCAGCCTCCTGGCCTTAAAAAAGAAATATTATCGAGGAGCATGTCCCCTAAATGTCCCCCTTGGACAATGCTCTTCATGAGCCTGTAAGGTATTATGAATAAATAGAGTGACAAATGAAAGGTCAGGGTAAGTTGTGACAGATGAAAATCTTGCTGCTTTTTAGGATGAGAGCCGGCTCAAGACCTCGGTGGTTTCCATCAGCCCTGTCAACTATGTGGACTACACCAAGAAGCTTCTCAAGGACATTGCTGAGTTCGAGAAAGTCTTGTGAACTTTGACTCTACTTGCTGTTGTCCCACTTTATTCTGTGGGCACTATTCCTGCACATTGTGCCCTTTGTGATCAGTGTTGATTCTAATAAACTGACAATGGTGTTTCTTTTATATAATTGTATTGTCACCTAATTGTTGCTTTAGATCAAGGGTGGCCAAACTGCGGCTCTAAGCGTATTCTCCACACCTTGCAAGATCAGTAGGAAACCTTGCGGTTTGGCAGTTGTTTACTTATGAACACCAAAGGCCGTCAGTAATTTGAAAAACAAAAACCAAGCAGAAACGCACACAAAAAAGATACAATGCATGCATACAAAAAACATTTCGACGCATTCCGGCAGCAGTAATTGAAGTCTCTACACAGAAAAGGTGCCATAAGAATAGGTGCACAAAACAAGACGAAAATTTAGATTCAACTTGACCTACTCAAGCAGCGTCATGTTTACGGCGGCAACGAAACACTCATCAAATCAAGTTTATTTGTTGTCACATTTTACCTGACAACAGGGACTTGGACAAAAAGCTGCTAAAGAGCAGTTTGACAAAGGTCCCAGCCCCCGAGCAGTTCGTGACAGTTTTAAACACAATTTAACAACTAAAATTCGGACTACAACTACACAGTGTGGAGAAACGAGTACAAACCAATGCAAGAGCCTGATTTACACAATACTAGATTGGATGCAAACATAGACGAAAATACACAGACCAGTGAAAGAAAAACACGACTATTTAAAGCAATGATACAATCGTACATGAAATAATACATCCTATTCATAACAAAACATCAGCAGTATTCAAAAATCGCCTAGAAAAGTAAGTTCTTTTAATTCCCTATGTGATACTACAGCAGAACTCCCTACTACAACATGAGAACTACTACTACTACAACGTGAGAACTACCTACTACTACAACGTGAAAAACTACTACTACTACAACATGAGATATAGTACTACAACGTGAGAACTGCTACTACTACTACAACGTGAGAACTGCTACTATTACAACGTGAGAACTACTACTACAACGTGAGAACTATTATTACAAGGTGAGAACTACTACTACTACAAGGTGAGAACTGCTACTACTACAACGTGAGAACTGCTACTACTACGTGAGAACTACTACAACGTGAGAACTACTACTACAACAACTAAAAGTGCGAGCTAGCTGTTTTGGATAAAGCCCCGGCGGCTGCACGAGCGCTCGTGCAGCGAGCGTTTCAGTCAAGCCGTTCGCACTTGCACAATCTTCTCAGTTAGCTCATGTTAAGGTGAGACGTAGTATATATGTGATCGTACTTACCACCATCACGTTGAGAGTGCAGTATTGTTTGCGGCACCAATACGCCGCCTTCGTGACGGTGGAGTCGTTCTCTAACGGGCCGACGATGGCGATCATCGTCCCGTCGACGCAACCGATGACGCCGGGTATCCTGCCGAGCCGTTGGAAGTCCCTCTCTCGTCTGGGGAAAGTCGATTCCGCCGCGCCGGATCCCCAGACACTGCACAATAGCAAGGGACACAGCCCGCACAACGATGCTGACTGTAGCCTGATCCCTCGCTATGTGCTCGTCGCTCGCCACCATGCCCTGAAGGCTCCCCGTGGCGTAAAAGCGAAGTGCGCACAACACTTGCTGTTCCACAGTCATGACCGTCCACGAACGTCGCAGCCTCCTCAACTCTGGCTCCTCGCGCAGTTCGTCGCACAACCAACGGACCACATTCTTGGTGAGACGGTACTGCCTCCGAAAAGTCTCCTCCGGTAGTTCGAAGACATCGCGGTGCTGCCGGTAGAGCCTTTCCGGAGAAAAAAAGTTCCACAATAGGAAAACTGTCGCTCTGCCTCCGAGACGCCGTGTTTCCCATTGCGAAGAGACCATCGACAGACTCGTTCCCTTTTCAGACGAAACACCGAGGAAACGATACGTCAAAGTGTTGTCACTTCCGGTGGGGGCGGTTCACCGTCTCCGTCCAGATTTTCATAAGGAACTTTCGTCAATCAAGCCTCAACCAATCAAACGCGATGTCGTCACTTCCGTTTCTTTTAGGAGAAACGAAACATTTGTCCAACATAGGTCCCCAGATGTGATCAAAGGATCACGAAAGCTAAGGAAGAATATAATTTATAGCCTTTCTGTAGTTGTCTAAGTTACTAATATCATTTATGACTGCCTGCACGTGACTATCGGATTCGAAAGTGGCCACCCCCCCGTCGTCACCTGCAGAAAGGTGGTCATTCCACAGCGGTTTGGGGTCGTGACTTTGCCCAAAGGCTACTAACTCGCCTTTTGGGGCAGTCAAAGCCTCCAAAGCGCCATTTGACTACCCAGGGTAGTCATTTTTTCTTAGAATGTAGACGAGTGCCGACCAAACACTCCTTCGAGGTCAAAGAGTCTGTTCGGATATGCCAGTCGGCAAAGAACGATACAGAGCGCCTCGTCACCGGGCACAGCAACACCCTGCGCTGATGTGACGGTCGCTGCTATCCGTAGGCCCGATTGCAGAACAGCGATGTCTTCCTTATGGAAGCGGAGCTGCCTCCCGAAGGTTTCAACTTGCATACTTCCGATGTCCAACAGCCCGTGTTTCGAGAGAAAATACGGCGCTTCCTGGCATTCCTCAGACAAACCACATCTTCGATCTCTTGCCAGCTTAACCTAGCCAGTAAAAGTTTACTTGGCAGAGAACTGCGGCGCTGCATTATATCGACTTGCTAGCCTAGCCTTGTATACCTAGCAATCATGCAGCTTTCTACTTTCTTTGCTTTCTTTTCTTGAATATTTCCTTTTCGTCTTCCTTTTCTAGAAAAATTGTCTATTTTTCCCTCTCACCTGTACAAAATATCCCCCCCCTTGTCGATACGTCGGTTGTCCGGGTGCACGCCTGTGGTTCTTTTTTGTTTGCTATACTTTACCATGCTCTTAAGGCCCATTCACACTGCCCCGTTTTCTTATGTTTCGTTACGTTACGAAATCTTATGTATGAGTCATCGGGACATCTGTGCTTCTTATTGAGCGTGGCTACCAGTTCAAAGAAAAAACTGGCATGCGACATTCGCGACACGAATGTTTCGGTGACTTGCATGTAACGGAAGGAAAAGGTCCAGTGTGAATCAGCCTTTAGCCCCATTTTACCCTCTTTAATAAACATGCTATTTTCACGCCCTTGCAGTTCACATTTTTTTCTTATCTTAGCAGCACTGTGAACGGCCGCGTGTGGGGCAGTGCACGCGGCCTTTTTGATCGCTCTCAAGACCAGCGCTAAAAAACTCCAAAGAGAAAGAAAAACGCTCTACTTAAACAAGTTTCAGGAGCTCCGCTCCGCATCCCAGCGTAGCGGGCTGCGCATGCGCTGTTTGAGAGCTTAGAGCGGAGCAGAAAATGAAAACGATCTACTAAAACCCTTTTATCTGAAATCACAGGAAACGCTTCTCCGCTCTCCACAAACGTTTCAACAGTTCGCGACAAAGCAAAGCAATATTACATGAGCTTCCTAACACCGAATTTAATGCTGAGAAATCACACTTTTGAATCATGACGATCGACAGTTGCATCTGCCCTGCACAAGCACCAAAATGGCGGCGCCTACAACAATGTCAGAAAACAGAGTGCCAGTACCCTGAGCACAGCTCATTTAGTGGCTCTGGGAACACCCGAAAAACTATGCCACGCAGCTGTGATACGACAGATTCTAGCAACAAAAACAAGACATTGTTGCCCTGATCATGAAGAAGCTCTGTTGCGAGGAGCGCTGCACCGTCATGCAGAGCAAATGTTGGGAAGATGCATGCGGCAAATGTTGGCAAAACCTGACGTAGAGCTGCAGTCCCGTTGTGGCGTGCAACTTCTGCCGAATAGGTTTAAGCAACGGTTGAACTACAGTGCTGCCCAGCATTTCCGCAGCAATTTTTTGAAACATCTATCCCAATCTACAAAACTGTCCTAATCTACTGCGAAACTGAGGCCAGATTCACGAAACAATCTTACGCCATAAATGTGCGTAAGACAAAACTTAAGAACAAATTCATATTCACGAAACGAAATTCTCGTGAGTTTTGCGCAGGTTACGACGAAATCCTATGTAAGCTCCGAAGTTGTCTTACGCACTTCTTACGATCAAATCAGCATGGCTGACAGCGTCGCTCAATTACTTGTTCGCGACGACCAACGGACATTCATTTTTCTGCATGCGCTTCTCACGCGTCCCGACTTGAAGCAATAAGAAAAAAGTAAAAAGTACTTGAAACAGACCACGACGAACAAGAACGCTGGATCCACAAACGCGGGAAAAGCTCCAACGGCCACGATTCTACCGACCCAGACCAAGCCAACTCAGCAGATAGGCCTAGCAGGCACTCCGACTCAGCGCAGCGGTGCTCTGACGGTCCTTGGTCAAGACCGTCTGCCCACGACCGGCTGGCGTGCTGAATGGAATATGCCCGCACGACCATTGTGAACCCTTCCCGTATTATAGTTTGATCGCTGACCTCAATTTTAGATTAAGAGGTCAATCTCTTCCTCTTGTCATCTTGTTTTACGAGGCAGCGGTGACGAACGCTGTCGTCGAAAAGGGCTCTCATCGATTCTATTCTCTTTGTTTTGTTTGATTAGAGCTCAGATAAACGCCGTATGGATTACCTTCGTAACACAGTATGTACACTTTGTTATTAGCATGCCATTTTTATTCTGACACTGACTGCGCCTCACTGTCCAACCTTTCTTTGCCGGGTGTCACGTCAGCATCAAATTGCAATCGTAAAGGATTGGTCCCGAAGCGCTTATCAATTCGCGGTCCAACAGCGCAAATCCAGCACTTCGATCAAACGCGCGCGTCTTCTCCGAGGCAGAGCAGGTATTACGCGGCTCTTGCTGACACTCTCGTAGTTCAAACGTATATTTTTTTAACGTCGGCTCACTCCTGCATTTCCGAGGCCGCGAGAAACGCCGCGACAATTTGTTTCCATCCACATCGCTTTGCAAATGACTGACACTGGCTGTCTTTTACCAGCGATGACAGTTGTGTTGGCTTCGTAGCGATCGAGTTCGTAGCAGTCAACAGAGGCGGTTACGCATCCCGGCCTCGGCATTCGGGCGTGTTTAAACCGTGTTAGCGTCGACATATCACTGCACGAACACGAACCCCAGACAAGCGGTGGCAGAAGGGCCGGCTTTGTTTGCTATGGAAAAATCCACGTGCTCCGAACGGCTCCGAACCATGCCGAGCTCTCCGATTGCTTTGTGCTGCCGAAGACTTCGTCGCCGTATCAACAGCACCGGTAAGTTCTAGTTTTTCCGTACGAGAACGTGGCTTTCCTCCTCTCACTTAAAGGGCAACTCCGGCCAAAACTCAAAATGAAATAAATTACTGGGATTGCTGTAGTGACACAAAATACGACCCCAGCCAAAATATTACGTCCGGGGGACGCCGCATTCTCAACTAATGCCGAAAATAAAAATGCAACCCGCCGCGAGCCGCTGCTCCTTAGCGGGCGACCAGCGGGTTGCCGATCGCTAAAGCAACATTGGGCCTTGACGTCAGTATTGTTCTCTTTTTTTCCTCCAACTCGGGCGTTGAAGGGAGTGCGCTTCTTTGAGCCACTACTACCGCTACTTCGGCTTGTGATTGGCATGTTTAGCCGTTGCTTTTATCTGTAGCCCGTGTAGCTTTGGTATAGCCTTTTGTTTATTTGCTTGTGAGGACTCCAAGACTCGTGTTTACGCGAGCAACTCTGTGCGCCCAAGACTGCCCAGCTGTTCCTCGAAAGATGCCGAGCACCACGCTTATAGGCGCTGTGGCTGCTCAAACAACCCGCTGCGCAACCCGGAGGTGCTTTTTCACAATTTTCCAACGGACCGGAAATTAGAGAAGGTGTGGGTAAACGCTGTTCGACGAGTGTACTTGGACTTCGGCTTTTACGGGTCCGAGGAAAAAGAATGAAAAAACAGACATATACAACCCAGCCTTTTGTGTGTTCAGGTGCCGCGGCCCACGCCGGAGAACCTCAAAGCTTCGTGTCTGGGACTGACCCGCAGCGTGAAAGCCGGAGGGCCCCCAGTACTGTACGTCACTGGCACCGCGGCGTAGAGCAACGACGGTCCATCCACAGAGCCCCAATGAATTTTTAGGCCTAGCGACGAGTACGGAAGACCGCACGCATGGCGACAGCCGCCGAGTACGGCACCTAACGAGTTCACGTGTTTTCCAGTCGCTAGCTTTTGGGTATACAAGCCACGAATACGGCATAGCACACGCGCTGCGGTGGCCGCCGAGTACGGCACCGAACGAGTTCACGGGTTTTTCAGTCGCTAGCTCTTGGGTATAGGCACTAAGTCTTGCTACATATGCTGGATAACTGCCACGTATACAGAATTAAAACAAAATCAGCTTACCTCCTATTTTCAGACGGCTAGCGCAACAGAGGTAGGTGCCGCTCGGCCTGCGTACTCGTTGAATGAGAACGATCATGACGTCACGTCCACGATTTCCAGTGTTGCCGGAGCCTCAACCGGCTAGTTTCGGTTTTGTTGGCCGCGCCCTAAACAAAGCTTTGAGGCGTCGATATCTTTAAAACTACGCACAATAACGAGAAAAAAATTGCACCTTGCAATTCAGGGACGCTGACTGCGCTAAAACAGTCATAATCCAAACTCAAAAATATGGACCGGAGTTGCCCTTTAAGAACATGTTCGTGAATACCGATTCCCCTCTTCTTACGATGTTCTTAAAGGCCCGTTCACACTCTTGCAACTCAGTACGACCGAGAGAGACGAGATCTGTTAAAACTTCTTAAAATTTCTTAGGGCGAGGGAACGCACTGGTATTCTGGCGCCATCTATGCGGTGACCCTGGAACTGCGTTTCACAAGAGCGGAGGTTCTGCGGGATTTCCGAGGTCAAATGTGCGTAATGGGCGTTTTCAGATAAGATCGAACAACCATGTCCGGTGACCATTTTTAATTTTGATGAAAAAAATATATTTTGTTGGCTTTATGCCCAGAAGTATAAAACCAATCCTTGTTTTCAGAAAAAAATTTTTGTCTTTGCGAAAAAAAATTTGTAAGCACCCTCTCAGTCTCGTGCGCGTTTTGCGTATCGCGCGATGTTGACATTTCGGGCGGCTTCCCACAAAAAACTGTTCTGGCTACGGGTCTTGAAATATTCACTGACAAATTAGGCATAGGAAGGATTGACAAAAAGTATTAATCACCGAGTATTAGGGTAGTTATTTTGAGGAAAAAAATCGCAAACACGGCACATTGCGCAATAATGCTCTGGATTAAAGAATATTTTTCTCCGTATCTATAAAAGCTAAGGTCTTCAAACTTTGCCAGTGTGTTGCCCTGTATATAGTTCATCTTTGCGTAAAATATTGTTGTCCTGGTTAGCGGGAGAAATTTACAAGAATTGCTCACACAGGGGCATTTAACTAAAAATGCATTATTTTGAAAATCATTTTAAAAAAAAGGCCATCTTTAATTTTCTTTAAACTCTCTGAAATTAACGTTTATAATATGTACTAACAGAGTCTGCAAAAACATGATGCAATATTTGTGTGGCTTTTAAGTTATAAAGCGAGAAACATGGCCAAATTGACGCTAACGCGGTTGCCATAAATGGGGCGTGCACATACCCGTTCTTCACAATTTCATTATTATTAAAACGTGTAAAAATGCTACAGGGTGGTCAGGAAAAGACAAATTGACAGCACAGAGGTGGACGGTAGTTTTGAAGGGAAAATTCCTAATACATTTTCGTACAACCGACCCAAAAATGCCCATGGGCCGGAGCGATCGAGGTGCGCCACCCTGTAACATGCTTCGCGGTGCCTGTTTCAACAGCCGGCGTATAGCGTCTCCGTCTACGCGACGTAAAGGAAGCAACCGGAACGACTTTGCAAACAGATCAGCCTACAACCTTGGCGGTAACATGATATAGGAAGTAGGGCGCGGCAGAACCTGAACCTGCGCCGCCTGTGAGCGCCAATAGATCCGCCGCCGTGGAGGGCCGCACAACGCGTAGAAAATAAAGATACATAAAAAAAGGAAAAATAATTGCGATTGAATGAGATTGTCTGTAACTTAATTTATAAGACAACGGTTTGGAGAATTGTGAAATCCAATTTGGGTATGCCCATGTGACCTACGTAAGTGATGGTGCAACAAGCCACTTTAAGAACAAGTACCAACTACACGAGCTGCAGAGCCACAAATACACGTCAGCGAGGTGTATTTTTTCCGCAGCTTGACATGGCAAGAGTGCCTGTGATTGAATCGGGGGTCGTGTCAAGCACCAGACAACGTTGTACAGCCTCCGACGGCCCACCAAGTCGGTGATCAAGTCGGCGTCAGAGATGGTTGCCCCACTGAACACTAAACTGCCGAACGTGAAACTAATCCACCTCCCGAAAGCTGACGTCAAAGCGTTCAGGGACATGAAAGCAAAGGACTGGGACTCTGTTTCCGTTGTGCGTGGAATTCAGTCCTGTCACTTGTGGCAGTGTACGCGGTCCGACACTTCGCAACCACAGCTGTTTTAGCAAGAACAGTAGCCGCAGAAAAGATATATCTTTAAAAGTAAAGTCTCCTATGGCTGCGAAAAGCAGATCGAGGTCGCGAGCTTGCGGTGCCACTGAGAAGAAACGAACAGTGATCGCTACAGGCAAACCGGGAAAAATATGTTCCTTTTCGGAGTGCCAGGAGAGCGCCGTGACCGACTCAGGTCAGCGTCCGGCAGAAAGAATTCACGCGACAAGCTCCGAATGTGCGCACAGGATCTTGATTAATTAAACTAGTTTCAATTGTACCACTTTAAACATGTGTTCTTTCTTATCACTATTTAAACGTCAGCAGCCCAGCCTCCCCACGAAGGGTAGGCTCCGAAATTCACTGATCCGAGAAATCTGTATTTAAATTGTTGACTTGTGCTTCAAACTCACCTGTAATTTTTTGTATGAATTCTAATTTTTCACGAATTCCTGTCACAGTGCTTTCTCTTCACAGACTTCCTACATTTTTCGACCCCTTGCTTGCCCTTGTTTGAAATTGGCAACGTCCTATCTTTCTCCACTCCCGTTACGTCAATTCTGTATATTTAAAACCCTGTGAAATAAAAACAAACAAAAATATTGCAAAGCATTTTTGAAGGGCCTGATGGGACAGATTATGAGCCTTGATCTGTGAAAAGTAGAAGAAAAATTGCGATGGCCTTCATTTTAAACTGATTTTCCAATTATTGCAAAATCGGTAACCTGTCTAAATTTCAGTGTATTTATTTTAGAAAGGTTATCGTTTTCAATTTCAATGACAATTTATGCAAATATAGAACAGACGCGTTCAAATCATTTAAAAAATTTGAATTTCCAGTCTTTTAAGATCCGGATCCATAAAGCTCTAAATTGCTTCGTAATCGATAATACATGTTTACCTCCTTTTATTTTATGTAGAGTCTCTGCACAAAAAATATTAAACCTAAGACGACAACAGTTTTTCTTTAATAAATATCCAAAAGAACGGTTTCACGATAGTCGCAAAAACGAGAGCGTATACCGACAGCGACTTTGTGATTTTGTTTTCCTCAAGAGAAATTTTATTTTCCGCAAAAAAAGTTTGAATATGTTTTTGCGCTTGCACAACAAGTAAAACATATATCCTTTGCTAAAATTAAGAAAAAAATGTCGACCGGACATGGTTGTTCGATCCTATCTGAAAACGCCCAATACAAACAATCTCAGGCAATCGGAATTTTTTTGCTTTTAAGTATATTTTATTTTCTACGCGTTGTGCGGCCCTCCACTGCGGCGGATCTATTGGCGCTCACAGGCGGCGCAGGTTCAGGTTCTGCCGCGCCCTACTTCCTCTATCATGTTACCGCCAAGGTTGTAGGCTGATCTGTTTGCAAAGTCGCTCCGGTTGCTTCCTTTACGTCGCGTAGACGGAGACGCTATACGCCGGCTGTTGAAACAGGCACCGCGAAGCATGTTACAGGGTGGCGCACCTCGATCGCTCCGGCCCATGGGCATTTTTGGGTCGGTTGTACGAAAATGTATTAGAAATTTTCCCTTCAAAACTACCGTCCACCTCTGTGCTGTCAATTTGTCTTTTCCTGACCACCCTGTAGCATTTTTACACGTTTTAATAATAATGAAATTGTGAAGAACGGGTATGTGCACGCCCATTTATGGCAACCGCGTTAGCGTCAATTTGGCCATGTTTCTCGCTTTATAACTTAAAAGCCACACAAATATTGCATCATGTTTTTGCAGACTCTGTTAGTACATATTATAAACGTTAATTTCAGAGAGTTTAAAGAAAATTAAAGATGGCCTTTTTTTAAATGATTTTCAAAATAATGCATTTTTAGTTAAATGCCCCTGTGTGAGCAATTCTTGTAAATTTCTCCCGCTAACCAGGACACAATCAATGATTTTACGCAAAAGATGAACTATATACAGGGCAACACACTGGCAAAGTTTGAAGACCTTAGCTTTTATAGATACGGAGAAAAATATTCTTTAATCCAGAGCATTATTGCGCAATGTGCCGTGTTTGCGATTTTTTTCTCAAAATAACTACCCTAATACTCGGTGATAAATACTTTTTGTCAATCCTTCCTATGCCTAATTTGTCAGTGAATATTTCAAGACCCGTAGCCTAGAACAGTTTTTTGGGGAAGCCGCCCGAAATGTCAACATCGCGCGATACGCAAAACGCGCACGAGACTGAGAGGGTGCTTACATATTTTTTTTCGCAAAGACAAACATTTTTTTCCGAAAACAAGGATTGGTTTTATACTTCTGGGCATAAAGCCAGCAAAATATATTTTTTTCATCGAAATTAAAAATGGTCACCGGACATGGTTGTTCGATCTTATCTGAAAACGCCCTTATGCCTATAAGAAAGGCTCGTTTATGACGTTGAAAAAGTTTTTCGTGACAAGAAAGAAAGGATAATGCGCGAGAGAACTAGAAAACATGCCAGACCGCCAAGTTTACACCTCTACCCAATAGATGGCGCCAGTGTGTCCTCTTGTTGTAAGAGATATTAAGAAGTTCTGAGGCACCCGATATTAAGAGGTCGCAAGAGTGTGAATGGACCTTAACTTACGAACTTCTTAGCTAAGTTGTTGAAACCTAAGAAGCTCTTCGTGAATCTGGCCTTTGTTCTTTGGAACAGTTGGAATACATCTCTAAAGCAATGTTTGGTGGCTGCATTCTAGAGGTAGAAACCTTGTTCCCGAAACTGCTACGGAAATGATTTGCTGGCTGCATGAAAAGCATGATGCGACGACTCTTTGTAAGCTATGATTGCCGAAAGCAAAAAAGACTCGCGTTGCCACGACATTTCGGAATCCGACGCTACCGCAATACTAAATGATGATGATGATGATGACTAGTCGAATAGTAGCAAAATAACAGTTCTGCACTCTTGCAAATGCAAATGTCATGTTGTTCGGATATGCAGGTGGAGCTTGTGTTCCGTGACAATGTTTTGCCTTCAGCTGCGCTGGTCTTTTCCGGAATATTTTGCAACTTCAGGACAGCACACATCTTGCTAGATAAAAGCAATGCTTCGGTAACCGTTGTGAGCATGACACAGTCGGCGGTTGAGCGACACAGTTGCCCCAGGGCTTTAGGAGCGGACACTTCTGCAGTGTTTTGAGTACTGCCACAACATTGTTGCTCGATTGCAACAAAACAGTTTTCATGTTGCGCGGCTTTGTTGCGCTCATTATCTCCACAACATTAATTGTTACCTGGTCGCCGCGCTGGTGGAGCTGCAGTTCCAAGACGTTTTGCCTCATTCACCTTACAGAGTGGCCCTCGCGGCATCAAACGTTTGACTGTTTAACGGAATAAAAGACCATCTGAAGTGTGCAGTGTTTGCGTCCGACTACAAGGTTAGCGATGCAGTGCACAGTTAGTTTCGTTCACAGCCGCCCCAGTCATCTGCGACGGCATGCGGAGAGTAGTGCACCGATAGCAGAAGCGCTTCGGCGCCGGTGGGGACTACATTGATAAGTTATCTGCTCCCCGAAATGAGAAGGTTCCAAACTTTAAATAGATGTAACATCTTTCGATTCCGTCAATGCATAAAGAGGTTACCACCTAGGAGGCAAAACTTATTGATGACCCCTAGTACTCTACCCCATCCTTCAGAGGCTGACCGATACATTTTTTTTAATAATGTAAATCGAGCTGTCAAAATTAGCTGATGAGATTGTTTTTTTTTCTGTTTTTTGTTCTTTTTTATGAACATGGTGGATATTTAATTAAAAAATCGGGATCTCTAGTGACATTCTTCATGTATGATGATACTCCCTCCGCCTGTGCGCCAATATCCTGCGACTCCTCTAAGATGTCCTTTCGGGAGGCACCCGTTGTTTCTATCTTCGAGCTCGAGAGAAAACTATGCCACGCCCAACTGGAGGCCAGGATACCGCTTGCTGCTCAAACAAATCTGAAATCCACCAAGAGCACCATCACTGTAACAGCGCATGCCAACGCCCACTGACTATACATCCAAACAAAGCCTAGCAGAGCAATTTGTTACTTTGATCCAATGAGCGGCATTTTCACTTCCTCTGCAAGTAAGACCCGACAAACCTTTTCTCAAATTCCCCAAGCATCAAGGAGACTGCCGGGAATATACCGTGCTTGCGCTACACGGGCTCATCAACGTAGTCTTTGACAGCATAAAAACGTTGTACATGATTGTAAACCTGAGACTGGGGCAGAAAGAGAACACAACAGAAGGTAGAAAAAGAGGAGGCAACATCTCTTTTGAGACGTTGCCTCCTCTTTTTCTACCTTCTGTTGTGTTCTCTTTCTGCCCCAGTCTCAGGTTTACAATCATGTTCAACTTACACCAGCTCGCCTGCACTCTGACTATTTTTTCATAAAAAACGTGTTGATTAGCTTTTTATTTATTTATTTTAAACATGCTTCCAATTAAAAATTTGCTGAGCTTCATCAAAATCCAAATCAGCATAGGTTTTAAAATTAATAGCACGCAAAAAGTGTGCTAATGTTGCCACTCATGCAGCAGGCACACGGCCCGAAATGAAAGTCCGGTTATCGTGTGCCATCGTGCATTATATTTATTATCTCACTTGTTCCGCACATAGCTGTGAAAGCCACGGGTAGGAAGGAGAGGAAGGCATTTCTGTACGAGTTTTGAGTGACAGGCTTATCTCCAAGGAGGAGAAGCGACGGGGCATTGGGGAAATGGGTCAGAATAAGAGGGGGCTTTGCTCCTTGCCCTCTTCCTCAAGTGCTAGCATAACACCTGGTAGCAATGCGCGAAAGATTACACGTTTTCACCTAAAAAACTGTAGTACAAAAGTCCGGCTCCTCGCGGAGCATTACTTATTTCCCTCTTCATGTAGAGAATTAAGATATATGTAGGTGCATTTTAGATTAGTTATGTTATTTTATCAAGACGTATTCATTTCGAACGCCGAAAACATCGCTCCTTTCTACGGCAACAAAATTTAGTAAGAACTACTTCGAGCGCTATCTAAAAAATGCGCAAGACGTTTTTTTTAGGCGAAAAACAAAGTGATTAAAACACTCAGTTGCGAAACTCGCCCTTGAAACCAAAGACCACTTGCGTTCACCAAGACCAAGCTATATACAAGAACAGCGCCCCCATTAAGCGACGAGTCAAAACATGAAAGATGATTTATATAACTACTGCGAAATGGCACTGCGAGATAGCGCCACCGGCCTTTGGGCGACTCGACCTGAACCAATACATGCAGCCGTGCAGTTCCAGGAGCGGCCGCTGCTGAAGAAATGGCAGCGTTGCGATGGCCTTTAGTTCGGTTCTCGAGTACGGATCAGAACCACTTTTTCAAAGCAGGCTTTATGGCAGTTTCCCGACTGAGTTGTTCTAGTAACTTTGGTTGAAAACTAGTAAAGTGAGATGGTGTGTAGACGTTTAAAAGAGTGGCTGATGATGATGATGACAACCCAACCGAAGTTGGGTTGAGTGCTTTATTTTTTTTCAGGTAAACGGACTGTTTTTGCTGGCAGGATGTCTGGCTTCCATTTTTGACAACGATTGTGCCGCCTGGCGTACGGCTTGTTTCCTTCATGTTGGGGTGGCGAGATTTATAAGTCTCCCAGCAAGCCGTACGCGAATGATCCCTGTGAAATTTTAATTTTTGGTCGGTTTCTGGCTTCTAATCTTCATTTAATTGTTTTAATAGGGTCGTGGCTACAGTCACTGCCTTGATATTTTTAATAAGCCTGCAAGTGTCATCTTACAGACAGTCTCAGAGTGAGGCACATCAAGACACTCGACAGACCCCTCCGTACACAAAACATCAAAAGTTGTATCTACTGAACCACGGGACACGCCGGTATAGCAGGAAACTACCCGACCCACAAGGCAGCACTACAGAACCCTCCGTCGCTATACACCTTTTCCGTTTTTGCCTCGCACCCAGCCACATTGCCCCCGTATCCGGTACGCGTTCTGGAAAGAAAGTAAGATGTTATGACCCCGAACAAGTAAAAAAGTATAGAAGGGTCATAACAAGAACGACTGCATGGTTGCAATTAAGATGTTAACACGCTCTAGTGTTGAGGCGAGAAGAAATCAATGTTTTCACGCATACCGGAAGTTCCAGAATTGAAGATGGCGGCGCCCACGTAGAAAAGGTGTATAAGCCGAATCACAAGTGGAACCTAAAGTACATTGGCACATTGGTACTTTAGACCCATGTTTTTGTTGTAAAAAGCTATCTCGAAACTCCGGTCTAAAAACATGCTTTTCGTGCAAGGTTCGTCAAATTATGAGACGCAGAAGAAATGCAGCCTTTTGCATTGAAAAGCATGCGGGAAGGGCTTCAGCACGCCATAGAGTTATTATAATGTATGCTAGAGGTTCAAGTGGCGCTAGTGTGCTGACGCAAATTGAAGAAGACAGCAACGAGTCGAAAATTGACTTCCGGTAATGCATTTCTATGGGAAAAAGTGAGTGCATTTTCTCCCTGTGCTCGATCATAAAACCAAATATCCCAAATAATTCGTACGTACTAGGTAGCTTGGAACATTTCTCAGCCAGGCCGACGAAATAATTGGTCAGTTACGGCGTTTTTCTTTCAAATTCATCGCATTAAATACGGTGCTAAAACGGCTTCGTACGTGTATTTAGGTGCACTGTGGGACACTGCTAGCCCGAACACGACGTCGGCGCTTTTCAGCGTGGGGGATATACGTGCCAAACGAACGAAGAACATCTGGAAATTAAGAAAGACGGCAAGAATTACGCAGTAACACTGGATCAGTAACTACACGTGCATGTAGGATCAAAATAAATTGAAGGCCACGTAATCTATTCCGATTTTGACTCTTATTGACTCACTTGGCCAGTTCCCTTATTTGTTGGTCAACAGATGTTGAAATGGGGCAAAATACATAGGTTTACTCAGGAAGAACAGGAGCGTTAACAAATTGCACGCCATATTTCTCTGCCTTAAGGGCCACCAACTGTTGCTGCACCGCTTGTATGCCCTACTGCGCTGCAACCAGTGCATCGAGCCGCTCCAGAATCGCCACCTGCGTCTGCAGGATCTGATGTCCCACATCTTCGTTGCCGCCTGAATTGGTGGAGTAATGATTTGTTATTTTTTAAATCTGCTTTGGGATATGTATACACACATGTGCCAGAGATCCTCAAAATACTAGCTCAAAATGACGAACTTTAATTTTTATTTAAATGGTTTTGTTTTCTCATGTGATGTGAAAAGGACCTGTACATAAATATCCCCTTTATCTTTGAGTTTTGAAGTATTTCTGAAAATAAATTTGTCAGCTTTGAAGTGTGGTCCTGTTCAGGATTGAAAGCATGGAAGACAAATAATCATCCAGTTTTCGTTGCTGCAATCATAGTTTGTACAGCTACATGTTGCATGGATGTGTGACAACCGTTGTCATTCACACTTTAGACATTGAATAATACAGGTGTTAGCAACCATGCCGGAGAGCTTTAGAATTTCGTCTGTGTAGTTTAGAGGTCTTCCAGTGATGTCACAGGTTCAAGTGGAAGTGATGGATGGACTCAAAAAGTGATGCCCAGCAAAAACGTTAATCTAACAACAACAATGCAAGAATGTTTAATCATGTTAAATGTGTGTTTTAAGCATACTCACTTTGTCGAACTGTTGGGGGTGTGCTGGCAGCTATCTCAACAGCAGCCCTTGCTGCTGCAGCCCTTACTGCTGCAGGCCGTGCAGATGCAGGCTGTGCAGATGCAGGCTGTGCAGATGCAGGCTGTGCAGATGCAGGCCGTGTTGATGCAGGCCGTGGTGTTGCAGGTCGTGGCCGCGCTATGCAGGCCGTGTTGACGCAGGCCTGGACGCTAATGCAGGCCGTGCTACTGAGGGTTGTGAGGTCACGGCTTTTGCAACTGCACCTCCACCTAATGAATAAAATATGTGGCGCTTCATGCCTACAGACTACTGTGTGATGGCTAAAGTGCCCGACACAGCCAACAAAACGACCTAATCATCGTACAACGTGTCTGAATGAAATTAGGTGGGATCAGAAGCAAAATCGATGTTAATGTTTAGACAGGATGAGGTCAGTCTAGTGTACAATACTGCTGGTTATGCTGGAGATGAGGAATTTGGCCAGTGCAGTATGACTGCTCGCCTAAAGCTTACATATATCGTGCAGTAGGGATGTCCGACAGCACGCCAATACGATCTTAATTCAGATTGAAGCTCGCGCAAATATGGAATGAAAACAGGATCCTTGGATTTTGAATGCGTGCTTGGAGCTGCGGAACACTAACATACCAGGCCACCGATCCTCCTTACGGAATCCCTGATCCAAGTAATGGTGTGCACTGTGCGTACCAGCAATCTAAGGTTTCCTGACATGTGATGCCTGTCGGATATTTAACTGGCTGTGTAGTCGCAGTGGTGCGACTAAACCCAAAATTGTTTGCTGCAAATACGGGCTTTGGATAACTGGAACAGGCTTCGACAGTTGAGTGACAACTTTGACAAAATGTTTTCATTTTCTATACATGGGCATAAGACGCGAAACATGCTACTAAATATTTCAGATGCCGAATGTAAACACTTGTGCAAGAATACCCATAGCGTTGTTCATAATACTCACTCTGGTTGCACAGCATGCCCTCTGAGGTACTAGGACTGGGACAGAGAAAAAGAAAGCACTTGTAATTTAACAGCAGCTGTAGATGTAGCACTTTAACTCGTTGATCAAGATAAAAACTGACCTTGAGTGCACCGACCAACTTCTGTCTGGTGCAGTGCTGGGTCCAGCGCCCGGATCTATGACGAAAACTGAAAATACAATGTAATATTTTCACGATATTATAAGAACATTGAGATATCGTGAACTTACAATCAGGGGAGATCTCCGAATTGCTATCGGCAGTTGCTTGGGTCCGTTTGTGACGCTCTAGAAAATTGAAAAAGGAAGAATCGCTCAGTTTTTCAGTCAGCCTTTTCATGTTTCTAGTGCTAGCAATACAAGTTCGACATCATCCACATAGTGAAGCCTCCCAGTGTGTGCAAGGGGGGGGGGGGCACCTCGCGTAGTGGTGAACATTTAGCACTTACCCAACTGCCGTGCTCCGATGTCGAAGGCCCCTTCGATTCCTTCTAGGGAGGCTTCGCTGAGGAGGCCGATCACCCGCTCCTCGGCGTCCGTCAGCTACGGCTGTGCCGGGCCACCACCTGTCGCATTCTGGCTGCGCCGGACTGCAGCTCCTATACATTGCAACAAGGTGGTAAATCACGTGTAGGTCTACACTCAAATAGTTAAACTGAGTAGAGAATGTACCGAGCCTTACCGCGGACTTTATTTGCGCTCTTGTAATCCGTACACCTTTTTTTTACTTCGTTGACGCTCCTCCGGACTCCGGAGACCGCGAACAGCGACGCGGTAATGATAGCCCACGCTCGCTGCTTGGCTAAGGAGCCGTGCCGGCCACTTGATTTTACCTCAATGGCTGGCTTGTGGTCTTCGTAACTGTCGATCAAAGCGGTAATCTCCGCTTCCGAGAAATTTGGCTATCACACTTTTTTACACTCCGGATCCGACATATTCACACGCACGTGTGTTGTTGTAGGCGTTGTAAACACGTGCACGTGTTTGAAACTGCGCTCATTGGTTGTTGGAGTCGCCGAAGACGCCGTCGCCATAGCAACAACAAGCTCTCGCGCTATCCGGGAAAAGGCGAGACACCGGAAGTCGTCGTTTCTCCGTAAGAGGTCGTAACTTTCCTCCTCTCACTTAAGAACGCGTCTGTGAATACCGTTCCTGAGTAATCTTACGGTGATCGTTACTTTACGAACATCGTAGCTAAGATGTCGTAGGTAAGAGGTTTTTTATGAATCTGGCCTCTGGACTCTCCGAGGTACTCTGCGGGGAAGTGCACGACGGGACATTTTTATAGCCAGCAGAAAACGGGTTACCAAGAAAGCGCGCCAGCTAGAAAACGGGCCAGCTAGAAAACGGGCCAGCTAGAAAACGGGACAGCTAAAAAATGGGACAGCTAAAAAACGGGACAGCTAAAAAACGGGCCAGCTAAAGAACGGGCCTGCTAAAAAACGGGCTAGCTAAAAAACGGGCCGGCAAGATCCAACTTGTCACGGCAAATTTTGGGGCCACCTAAAAGGGACGCAAACGGGCTGGCAATTTTAGGTGGCCCCAGAATTTGCCATGACAAGTTGGATCTTATTTGTCACGGCTATAGGTGGCTCCCTAGGTGGCCCCATATTAAGAGTGTAGGAAGCGACATCGTGTATCTCCCCAAAGTTTTAACAAGTATTGTAACTCAATAAATCAATATTGAGACCTAAGTATCGTTTGGGGCTAGAGCTATTGGTAATGCAAATAAAAAAGAACAAAATATATTTATAGACTCTCAGTGTACCATTTTAAGTGGTATCTAGGATAATAAGACAGATTTTCTCAATTGGAATCGGCTGTTTAATGTGTACCCCAAAGTAAAAGCTGCAAAGCACGGAGCAACTTAGACAAGCTTGGAGAGCTTCCTCGTTTCTTGGCTTTTCTTTGCCTCCTTTTGCCTCTGCTGCTTGCAGTGCTGCCGCATCCTCATGCAAATGTAGTAGTGCAGCACCTTTGCCATTATGTCTGCCTTGTGTAGGGAGCATGGGAACAGGAAAGGATATGTTAGCAGCACATTGTCCAGTGTCTTACTCTACACACAGTAGTCGCTGGGCTGTTTTGCGAAATCCTTTTCTGTTGCCTTCAGGAGGTAGTAGATGTTCAAGTTTGGATGAACGAGCTTCCAACGTGTTTTGCAATTTACCAAATCCGCTTCTGGAATGTCACAGAATCCATATTGTTTAACGAGTCCGTCCATGCAGGGCACACATACGTTCTTGTTATCAATCTTTCTACAAAGGTAACCGGTAACATAATAGATTATACAATCTACAGTATCTGCCTTTCTGTAGTCATGCTCCAGGACATCTTCACATTCCGAGCTTGCTTCCTCAATAAGTCCGTCGAGTCTTTCACTCAGGCTGTCAAGCCTATGCGTTTGCTGCTCGTCTTGTTGAAAAGCCAATCTTATCTCACCAAGAGTGATGCACGGTCGCTGCTCTTCGGCACTTACAGTGAAATTCCCAAATTTTGGTAGCTTGAGGAGGGTGTAGATGGAAAGCATGCGATAAAGCTGCAGAAATATAGGGAACGTGGGGTGTTCGTTTTGACCTGCAGCTTGCCGAATCGTTCCAAAGAAACACTCAAGGCGGTCTGGGTTCATTTTTGCTGTTAACACGTAGTCGAAGCCACACTCAGTCAGTAGATAGTTCGACAGTTCAACAACTGATTTTAACGTCACCCTGCGGCCTTCTGCAGTAGACGGGGTCAAAAAGAAGTCCTTGTGAATTTTTCGACTGACTCGTTCCTCTTCCCATGTGTCAAGCCACTGCATCGCATGTTTGATGACTTGGAAGTCATTTCCACCTCGTCGCACTCTTTCAACCGGAACCCGACGATTCAAAACATCAAACAGATAGTTCATAAGTAAAGTGAACTGCACCGTTGGCCCCACATTGTACAAGCGGAGCGCACCCCGTTTAGCGTAGAATTGAAGCCCCTTGGCAACAGACTCGCTAAATATCTGCGTTGCAAGCTTCACTCTCGTCTTCAACATGTTTGATGGGTTGATGTGATTGTATGTCAGCTTCGGACATACCCTTTCATCGCCTGCGTGTTTTCTATCTGCTACATACAAAGCGTCATAGCATGACCACTGTATAAACTTCCCATCGATGTGGAACACCTTGTTGCTGTGGAGACGGTTTCTAATGTATTTTAACAAATGCGGTGCATCGTAGAGCATGTAAACTCGTCTGGAACTGACAGATGGGTGCTTGAAAGAGTTAGCGACACGCCTCAAAACACCACCAACTCCGAAATGTTTCCACATGCTGCGATTCCGTTGTTGCACCATCACAAACAACTCCATCGATGTGTATTCTAGCTTGTTCGAGTTTTAGGATGCACTGAACAGTGGCGTCACTAGGAGCGGCACCCGGGGCGGTGGCCCGCGCCAACACCTTCCCCCCCCCCGGCTCGTCGCCCGCTGTGAGTGACCTCCCCCCCCCTCATGGCCAGCCGTGACACCCCCGGAGCGCTGCATCCGGGGCGGTCCGCCCTCGCCCCCCCCCCCCCGGCGCCCCCTTGTGACACCACTGGGTGTAAGCGATCGTGTGTCCACGACACCCAGATGGCGTTGTCGTCCAAAGTCGTCATAAACGACTGCACCTAGATTTACCGGACCAGTAACGTATTCTACGTATGACAATTCTTTGTCAGGTGTGACCGAGAATTATCGCATTTTGTTGTCACCGTTCGGTAAAAATTCGGCATTTTGTTTTCATCGCCAGACGTACGCTAAATATAATACAGTTCGTGAAACGATTTGTGAAGCGAATAATAACCACGTGCACGAACCGCGCGTGCTCAGTTGCGTAAAAGGTCTGTAAATGCGAGCGTTTCAAGGGCCACGAGCGGGCACGCACTTCCAATACACTCTTAATCTGGGGCCACCTAGGGAGCACCCTATAGCCGTGACAAATGAGATCCAACTTGTCACGGCAAATTTTGGGGCCACCTAAAATTGCCAGACCGTTTGCCGTCCCTTTTTAGGTGGCCCCGATATTTGCCGTGACAAATTAGATCTTGCCGGCCCGTTTTTAGCCGGCCCGTTTTCTAGCTGGCCCGTTTTCTAACTGGCCCGTTTTCTAGCGGGCCCGTTTTCTAGCGGGCCCGTTTTCTAGCGGGCCTGTTTTCTAGCTGACCTGTTTGCTAGGTGGCCCGTTTTCTGCTGGCTATAAAAATGTCCCGTCGTGCACTTCCCCGTAGAGTATCTCGGAGGGTTCAGGACTGTGATCCATGAAGAAAGCCAGGCGAATGAGAAGTACAGGAAAATTTCATCGTAAAATCGAAGCTGTGACGTGGTACTGAGCCTGACGTCTTCTTGTGAGAAGTCACGTCACAGCTTTACTTTTGAGTCGCAACATATATTGGAAAATCATTACCGAGCTCAATTTGTGTAATTTAGCGATTGACTTCCCGAGTGCTCTAGGGGAAAGTAAATATACAGGAATTGTTTGAAGGGTAAGGCCGATGAATTCTAAACATTTAAGAGAACAGTGGGTTCGCAGGTAAACAATCCATTTATTTCTTTAAATTAGATGCGCAGCGTAGGATACAGGTGGTGCTTTGTTGTAATAAATACCACATTCAAACTAAAAAAAGAAAAGTATCTGAAAACTTGTGTCACTTGCTGAAACATCGGTGGAAGCATGGCCTTGCTTTCACTTGACACACTTGGTGAACAAGGACCCGCCACAGTCGACTCGCAGGTGCGCTCTCCGAGCCAAGTGTGTTGCAGTCTGCCGGAGCTTCATGCCATAAGACGGGTCTCCGCTGCACATCCGAAGGTCAGTTGCCTCTGTCGTCAAGGCATGATGCTGCTGCGATTAAGAATTTTCAGTATTTTATTATAAGAAATCAAGGGAGAGAAAACAGGTCTTGTATCCTAATTACGTTTTAAAATTTAGCAAACAGCAGGTTTTTTTAGAAAGTAGCTTGCTGGACGTTAGTCTATTCAGATGTTGAGTGATCGGCCACAAACATGGCCGCTAACTTAACGTTTATTCGTAAACTCTGCAGAAAACAAAATAAGGCAAAACAAATTCGCCAATTAGATAACCGCATTTGCTTTCGGCGGCCATGCTTGTGTGTAGTTACTCGACATTAAAAAAGCAGTCTGACGTCGTATGAATAGTCCCTGCAGCTCTGGCGGCAGTTTGAAGAGTGGGAACAAAACAGTACATTTTGACGCAACCAGGGGGAGCGAGGAGAGCGAGGCTTTCTACTTGCCAGGATTTACAGGTCCATGGCTATACCATATAGGCTGCGTCATGAAAACACCGGCTAGATCGTTGCTCAAAAACTACACGTCGCACACAAAAAGCTAATTTTGTTTATTATGAAAATTCTTAAAATTTGACGTTCGGATAATTATGGTGTCAAAGATTTTAAATAATTAACTTTCTGTAATTACTCAATTTAGAAGTATGGTCAGGTCAGGGTAAAGACCTTGCTAAACTTCATCAGATATTGTAGAAAAGATAGTTTGACATTTTTCAAAAATATTTTTAAAACAGTACATTTTTTAAATTCAGTTAGGCTAATAAAAGCTTATTCTTAGATTGTCACCAAAAAGTTAGATTCAGTAGCTTAAGACCTAGGGAAATGCGAAGGAGTCAGGCATGCTGCCTCCGATAGGTTGGAAAAGGTCAGTTTTCGCCTTAGACGTTTCAATTGCTAATAAGAAGAGGACAAAAATGTGTGCAACTTGCGGTTCGCGCAGTTGCACCAACAGAAATATTTGTTTTATAAATAATCCAAATTCGACCACAACTTTATGCCTGAAATAAGATCTCACATGCAGTGGCATCACGAGGGTCAGCGGCACCCGGGGCGGTAGCCTGCCGCGACACCCCCCACGCTTTCGCGTAGCCCACCGCGAACCCCCCCCCCCGGCCCCCCGCTCTCGCATAGCCCGCCGCGACTCCCCCCCCCCCCGCTCTCGTGGCCCGCCGTGACACCCCCTGAGCGCTGCACCCGGGGCGGTCCGCCCCCCCCCCTTGTGACGCCACTGGCACTGAAGGAGCAGCTCAATATATATATATATATATATATATATATATATTAAAAATCTGTCAAAAAGCCATCCTTTCGCAGCCTACTTCACGCATCAATAGTTCTTGGGGGAAAAAAGATCACTGTGAAGGGAGTATAGTCGGTTTTGTTTAGGTGGTCCACTTTTCCAGACATGCGAAATGGAGCTTTATAACGTATTCTTATTGATGAAAAGATTATTGTTAGATATGTTATATATAAATTACAACTAAAATAAAAGATATAAACAACCGTTTAGAGTGCGTTGAATGACTGTCTTCATAGCTCTGTAGTTAGCGCGTCTGCCTGCTGATCAAAGGGTCAACGGTTCGAATCCCATCCGGCGGCGGTCTTTTTTTATTTATTTATCGACCCGCGGCGTAAGAGGTTAGATAGCCAGATAGATAGATAGATAGATACATAGACGAAAAGTGCGTAAAGTAGCCAAAGAATGCTATTCGCATTAAAAGTCAAATATTCGTTTTTATGCCTTCACTAATATAGTTTTTGTAAATCAGGAAAACCAAAAAACCTTGAATAGGCCTTGAGAGCAGGAAAAATGACTTACATATTCAGAGCTTTTCCCCTTTAGTGTACCACACTGCTTTTGCTCGCTAAGGCAGCCACGCAGTCATTCCAATGTGTTTTTATTGAATGACAGTGACGTAAGTTCATGGCTTACAAAGTCAAATGCCTTGATAAAACATACACAATCTAAATAGTTTCCAGTATCAATGGCACCAGCAGGAAGGTAAAAAACGTTGACACGTGTAGCGCTACGGGATGCTCCAGAACAAAAACCGTGCTGATAATGGCTAATTTCTTCTTGGGCATTTTTTGGTAGGGTAAACTTACTTGCATGACTGACTAGGAATATTTTAAATTCCTACTTTTGCCTTGCTTCGTGTTGTTTCACCGCAAAAATATACAAGATATGATCGCCTTAGATTATATATATATATATATATATATATATATATATATATATATATATATATATATATATATATATATATATATATATATATATATATATATAACGGGCATGGTGGCGGGGGCCGAAGGCGTGGGGTATAACTGAGGGGAAAAGCAAAACCCTTGATGAAAACAGCAACAACGGGTGGTTTATTCTTCGACGTTTCGGCCGGAGTCCTATACATGGGTGATTTCATCACAAATCGTGAAGGCAAAAAGAATCGAATTTTTTATTTCGCAGAAAAAAAAATGTGTATGGCGCCGTCTCCAAAAACGCAGTAGCCACAAACCGCAAGTTCGTCGGATTTTTTGTTCTCGACTTACAAATTTTAAAAGAGGCCGCGGCGGAAAGCAGTGTTTTTCACATCCGTCATGGGTCGGATGTTTCGCTCGATCTCCCGCCGTGGATTTTCAGTCCACATTGTATTAACTTTTTCAAGCACTCTATGAGCACAGGTAAAAGGCTCTAATACCATTAAATGATATTAGGCGTTTTTTTTTTCTGTAAAAATGTTAAAAACGCCCCCTGGTTAATTGTTGACGAACTTTGACAATTAAATACTGGCGATATACTTGGGTTACATAGATATTTTTTGTCTATTGAGAGCTCAAAACACGCTCTTTATATATATTATAAAATGACTCAGCTGTATAAAATATCCTTTGAGGGACTTTTACGTTAATATTATGCGAAAACCAAAAAAGTACCAAGTTTAAAATTGCACATGGTTGAAAAAACCCCGAGACTGCGGGTAAACGACACAACACTAAAAAGTCTTTTTTTTGTGTTTTAGTGTTGTGTCGTTTACCCGCAGTCTCGGGGTTTTTTCAACCATGTGCAATGTACACCAGCTTGTTTGCGCCCTTACATTTTGTTCTTTAAAATCAATTTTCTAAAAAAAACATTTTTTATTTTTTTATTTTTTGTTAAAATGTAGATATGATAGTCGTCTACGCGAAAAGTAAGTCAAGAAAGTTTGTATTTTGTTTGTATGTTCTATATTTAAGCATCAATATCGTACAAAAACGCATTTTTACGGCTCGAAACGGACTCGAGAATTGCGCGTCTTCACAAACTTGGAAATGTTTTTGCCTTTTTTCAATGTTACCACATAAAAATGAAATACTGTAGTTCCACTCTGTTATATTTATTGATCATATAAATTTTATTATAGGCGGCAAGCTACATTGCAGGCGTTCACAAGAGAAAGCAACACTTCTTAACAGACCAGCGGGCGTGTAAATTTTTAATCTGTAGAAATCGGCAGACGTCGTATTGATTCGGGGCCCTCATTGGCCTATATGAACGTCCCGCCCTTTCGGAACCAGCAGATCACCACGACCTTTCGTGCTCGTTGTGTTAGATAGGACGGCCCGTGACAGTAAAGCGAGCAGCGCACCCTGTGTCACGAGGAGTGAAATGGTACGAATGTGTCGTTGACGCGGCGAACAGTGACGGCCACCCTGGAGAAGTCAGTCAGTCAGAGTATTGCAGAATGGAAAGCAAAGGAACGGTTGCCTGGGAGGATGAGCACACCACGGCCTTACAATATCGACGCTCAACAACAGTTCTGCCGGCCGAAACAACGCCGCGTGAGGGCTAGAACCGGCGGCGCGGGACAACAATCCGGCAGACGCACACACGAAGATGGGCCGGTTCCGTTAGGGATGTGGGGAAATTTTGAAACCAGCCATCCGTGCACGCGTAAAACGATACCGCGTTTTTGCCCAAGCTTCGAGTGCCCTATCCTTGAAACGGCCGTGCTCTATCTCTCTCCGCGGGGATCCGAAAGTACCGAAGGGTTTTCTTTTTGGAAACAGCAAAGCCCGGAGACTAGTTGGGCCGAAGTCAACCTCCTTGCCAACTATAACCGTTTGTGAAGAGTGGACTTCTCCCGAGATGAAAGGTTAGCGCCGGCTGAAATGTTCTTTTGAAAAAGGGAAGGGGAGAGAAAAGATTGAGTAACTACAGTAACTACCTCGAAAGCTCCTCTCCCGATATGAAGCTCGAGGCATGTTACGTCTCGGTTACCTTCCCGCGCATCGCTGCTCGAATCTATTCTTCACTCTGTTCCGCACAGCCGTCGTGGCTGTGCGGAACAGAGTGAAGAATAGATTCGAGCATCATCTGGACGCCGTCATCCAGCCAGGCTTCAGTGTCGTGGGACTAGACTCGGCGTCGGTCAGTCGAGACTTTTTTTATCCCGTGTGTCTTTCTTCGGATGCTGAACTATGTTTCTTGGATGCGGTTCTGCTGAAAGATTTTTTTTATGTTTTCTTTTTTTGTTGGCATTGTTTTTGTTGAGTTTATTTCGTCATGGCGTAGCGGCCTGACGGTGCTGTAGAGAGCGTGTTCTCGCGCATTTGGTTGTGTCCCGTTTAGGGAATGCCCGGAGGAGTGCGTTTTTGTTCTTGCCGTGTGCGACTGAGTTTTTCCGTTTTGATTATTTTTTTTTCCTTTACGTGTCGTTGACTTCTTTGTCTGACTCTCCACCAGGCGTGAACCTATCGCCTTGCCACCGCTCGAACCTAAATCTTTTATTTTTTTAACGCAATTTTCGTTAAGATCGGAGTCGAGTAATTTTATTCGTATTTATTTATTTTTATTCCCTACCCCTCTCCGTGTGTTTCAGACCGTTTCTGTGTCATCACTTTTGTGTATTACGGAAGTGAAAGGCCATTCCCTGGTGATCTGTGCGATGTGCGGTGAACAAACCCTAGCGTTTGGTTTCGGAAAGAATTGTATATATAATATATCAATGATATGGTGACTTTCAATATCTTAGTAATATGACAGCTAATAGCTAGTCATGCTAGTTTCCAGTGAAAGTTTTATAAATCTAAACAATACAACGTCTGTGCCTCTTCGATATTGAAGGTCTACTAGGCCTGCTGATTTAATTAGATATGTTTCTCGTGGTTTCCCGCTCTTTTCAAAACATAAAAAACTATTCAATACCACAAAATACGTTTATAATTGATTACAAAACGCAAACAAAAATTCAAGGAAACTTTTTCACAAATCATAGAAACGCACGGTTCACTATGTCTGACTTAGTTCTTGCAAAACGAAGACGTCGTTTTCCGATATTGAGGACTTAAATATAGAACACACAAACAAAATACACACTTTCTCGACTTGCTTTTCAAGTAGACAACTATCATATCTACATTTTAACGAAAAAAAAAAGGTTTTTTGAGAAAATCGGTTTTAAAATTGGAACTTTTGGGTTTTCGCATAACATTAACGTAAACGTCCCGCAAAGGATATTTAACACAGCTAAATCATATTATAATATCTCTAAAGGTTGTGTTTAGGGCTCTCCATAGACATAAAAAATATTGATGTAACCCAAGTAGATCGTCAGTATTTAATTGTCACATTTTGTGAACAATCAACCGAGGGGGCGTTTTTGACCTTTTTACAGAAAAAAGCAAAACGCCTAAAATTATTTTATGGTATTAGAGCCTTTTGCCTGTGCTCAAAGAGTGCTTGAAAAAAGTTAATATAATGTGGACTGAAAATCCACGGCGGGAGATCAAGCGAAACATCCGACCGACGACGGATGTGAAAAACACTGCTTTCCCCCGCGGCCTCTTTTAAAATTCGTAAGTCGAGAATAAAAAATCCGACGAACTTGCCGTTTGTGGCCACTGCATTTTTAAAGACGACGCCATAGCATATATTTTTTCCAGCAAAATTAAAATTAGATTATTTTTTTTTTTTGCCTGCACGTTTAGAGATGAAAACACCCAAATACTGTATATGGGCGGTTTCATATCGATTCAGGCAACGAGGTGCAGTCGTATTTTTTATTTCGCTTCAAAAGTTTATATTTCGTGGCGCACGTTGCAAGAAGAATAATCCTTTGTATTTTAATGTCCTGACATATTTAATTTCTGAGAAAAAAATCTGAAAAAAGCGGGAAAGAACGACGAGGTTTTGACGATGGTCGTGTGTGGCGTTTTTCAATCACTCTCAATCTGAAAATATTCAAAAGAGAGCGACTATATGTTTTTAGTGGGATATATCGGCAAGTAGATAAGACGACATTATGACTACTATTTATTATTCGTCGCTCACAATCTTTGTACAAATCCCCAAACATGCCTCCGCGAGCAACTGTGACCGAAACTGGGGATTTTTTTTTTTTAGTCGACTATGTTTTTTCGTTTTAGAAATATTACCACATGTAGAACCGTTCATTGCCTTCCACATTATACAAAGTTCGTCTCTTAATCGCGTATGGGTACCGATAAATAAATTATGACACAAAGAAGGTTTTCACTTTTCGTTCAATTTCAGCACGCTCTATGTAAAAATAAAACATTGTTTTTTTTTACTTTTTGCGTTGCGTTTTTTTTTGCGTTCTTCTTTTACCCAGAATACATTCCGTTGGAGGTAAATGCACTGATTTTGAGTTTTAAGCCTCTAAATATGCTGAAGAATGATTCTGTTCTGTTATCAACTTGAATTTCGGGTTAAAAATATAAAATTTCGCATTTAAAAATCTAGGTTTCCAATAGGAAGTATATTTACTCTAATGTTTTACAATAGTCTACTTTGATATTTCTAACGTAGTATAGATTATGTAGCGCATAGGGTTTAGGCTTGAGGCTTCTCCAATCATGGCACCGGCGGAAATTGTTTGAAAACCCGCTTTCGGCAGTTGCGATTTTATAGTGTTTAGACGTTTGGAATTGCAAACTTGTTTTTATACGCCTTACGCCATTAATGTATTTTATATCAGTATTTATTCAACGTTCTTTAGATTATTATAATAAGGAATAAAATATACAGCTATAACCCATAAACCTACCATCAGCATTTGCTCTTTTTTAGCATATTTAGAGGCTTAAAACTCAAAACTAGTGCATATATCTCTAACGGAATGTATGCTGGCTAAAAGAAGGATGTGAAAAAAACGGTACGCAAAAAAGCAAAAAAAAAGTTTTTTTTCTTTACAGCGTGCTGAAATTGAACAAAAAGTGAAAACCTTCTCTGTTTCATAATTTATTTCTCAGTACTCGTACGTGATTAAGACACAAACTTTACATAATGTGGAAGGCAATGAAAGGTTCTACACGTGGTATTATTTTAAAAACAAAACTAAACATAGTCGACTAAAAAAAAATCCGCAGTTTAGGTCACAGTTGTTCGCGGAGGCATGTTTGGGGATTTTTACAAAGATTGGATCGACGAATAATAAATAGTAGTTGGAATGTCGTTTTACCGACTTGCATATATATCACAATAAAAAAATATAGAAGCTCTCTTTTGAATACTTTGAGATTGAGAGTGGTTCAAAAACGCCACACACGAAAATCGTCAAAACCCACCATCGGCATTTGCTCTTTTTTAGCATATTTAGAGGCTTAAAACTCAAAACCAAGTGCAAATACCTCTAACGGAATGTATTCTGGCTAAAAGAAGGATGTAAAGAGAACGCAACGCAGAAAAAAAAAATTAAAAATGTTTTTTTTTTTATACAGCGTGCTGAAATTGAACGAAAAGTGAAAACCCTCTCTGTTTCATAATTTATTTCTCAGTACTCGTACATGATAAAAACACAAACTTTGCTTAATTTGGAAGGCAATGAAAGGTTCTACACGTGGTATTATTTTAAAAGCGATACTAAACATAGTCGACTCAAAACAAAATCCGCAATTTAGGTCACAGTTGTTCGCGGAGGCATGTTTGGGGATTTTTACAAAGATTGGAGCGACGAATAATAAATAGTAGTTATAATGTCGTCTTACCTACTTGCATATATATCACACTAAAAAATATAGACGCTCTCTTTTGAATACTTTGAGATTGAGAGTGATTCAAAAACGCCACACACGACAATCGTCAAAACCTCGTCGTTCTTTCCCGCTTCTTTGAGATTTTTTTTCTCAGAAACTAAACATGTCAGGACATTAAAATAAAAAGGATTGTTCTTCTTGGAACATGCGCCACGAAATATAAAAATTTGAAGCAAAATAAAAAATACGACTGCACCTCGTTGCCTGAATCCAAATGAAACCGCCCATATATACAGGGTGTTTCACGAAAGGTGGACAAATTCGATATTGCGAAAACTACGCGTCGCAACAAAAAAAGGCTTATGTCGTTTTGGTCCTGGGCCAGGGGCCTATTTAGGAAAATTATTAAAGTCCGGGATAATTAGATTGTTAATTATTTTTGCGTAATTAACTTTTTTAATATTGTGTTTAAGGGCATGGTTTCAATTAGAAAATTGCTCAGCATCATCGAAAAACACTAAATCAACAAATTGCAGAACGATAGAAGGCACGCGAAGCATTTACGGCTTTCTGAAAACGCAGAATTCGACGGGTTTTAGGCTTGGTTTAACCGGAGCGCATCCGACCCGACGACACGCCCCCGTGGAGAGAGTCAACCAGCCTCTGCTGCGTTGCGGATGACAGCGCAGCAGAGGTTGGTTGCACTATCTCTCCACGGGGCGCGGTGCCGCCGGGGCCGAGATGCGCTCCGATTAGCAAACCGAAACTTAAAAACCCGTCGAATTTTGTGCGGTTTTTCAGAAAGCCGTAAAATGCTTCGCGTGCCTTCTATCGTTCTGCAATTTGTTGACTTAGTGTTTTCGATGATGCTGAGCAATTTCCTAATTGAAGCCATGCCCTTAAACACAATATTAAAAAAGTTAATTACGCAAAAATAATTAACAATCTAATTATCCCGGACTTTAATAATTATTCCTAAATAGGCCCCTGGTCCAGGACCAAAACGACACAAGCCTTTTTTGGGTGCCAACGCGTAGTTTTCGCAATATCGAATTTGTCCACCTTTCGTGAAACACTGTATATTGTGACAATGAAGACGACGACGCTGCTGGAGTGGTGTTCACTACTATCGCGCGTAGGCCCACGCGCAGGGCCTGACCGTCATTAAATAATTCGGCTTCATTATGTGAGCATAATGGAGAATCGGTGGCCGAGTGGGCTAAAGCGCACACCCAGCTCGACGCGCGTGGAGCGAAAGCTCTGCGCTGCAGAACCAGGGCTCCTGGGTTCGAGCCCCCCTGACCGTTTCGATCTGGATGAGCATCGTACCGGCGTGCGGTCGTGTATCACTACTGCGTGGTGCACGTTAAAGACCCCAGGCTAGCGGTTGTACCGCACTGGCTAAATTGCTCATCTACAGCGAGTGACTCGTCGCAACTTTAAATGGCAGACCAACTACACGCTGTATAAATATCCCCACAACCCCAATTTTTTGTGAGCATAATGAAGCATATATATATATGTATATATATGCGCAGATTTCGCAATATCAAATTTGTCCACATTTCGTGAAACACCCTGTTTATATACCAGGCATTTCTGCTAATATTTTAAGAAATCCTTCTAAGTAAGGTGGTTGAAGAAGAAAAGGCTACTTTCGCGAACGTCGGGGATTGCAAAATAACAGACTAATTAGCAAAATAATTGCGAAAAATGTACTGCTGAACCTTTTAAGTAGTGAAAACAAATATATGGTTTTATTTAAAACCTTGCGGAGCGTCATCAAAAACCACTAGGTCAGTCAATTATAGGCAGACTTTATGTGGTAAGCATGAGGGTGAACTTCATTTTCTACTCGAGCAGCAGGCAGAAGGGCGGTGATGCGAAAACGAGACGCGAAAATTATGAGTTTGGTAACGGCTACAACTTGTCTGCAAACCCCGGAGTCTGTGCATTATGGGTGCCGATGTATCAACGTAACAAGGCGCATTGGCCGCTTCGTGAATAGATCAAAACAAAGGGTTACATCACCTACCACTACATCGTCTAAACTTTTCCTGTCTGGGCAGTTCATATTTTCAAAAATGTTTACTGTCGCAACTATTCTGTTCATGCTGCTTTCGATATCTGGGGATGCAGAGAAAACCCTGGCCACATTACAATCGAACAAAATTAGAAAAGCTGCGACGGGCTAGTGCTGTGACAGGCTATTGAGGCTATTAAAAACGAGCTCCGCTAATTACCAGCTTGATAGCTCGAACAAACTTGACCCGATCAATTCCGGCATTGCTGGTGTGGAGTTACGTGTAACTAACTTAGAAGTAAAGATCAACGAAATCGCCAACGTGAAAAAAACTGGCCACTCTTAGCATGACTATGGGTAATGTCTAGCATGAGTCTGCGGATGCGCATGACCATTTTATTGTGTTCTCTGAAAGCCTGGATGACATAAACAACCGAATACGAAAACATGACCTGATAATAAAAGGCTCGCCGGAAGAAAATAACGAAAATTAGGATGATACACAGAATTCAGTTTCCAACTCCATGAAATAAAACATCATTTTGTTTATAGTGTACCAATAAGTAGGCCTTCGTGGCCGTTTTTGGACACTATCAGAAAATGAAGTATGTTATTATTATTAATATAAAACCTTGGTGAAATTGAGATATATGATCGTCTTGGTAAGAAAAAGACAGGTTCAACCAGGCCAGTCATTATCAATTTTTCGAGCACTAAGAGCAAATACCAGGTTCTGAAAAATACCTCGAAGCTTAAAAATATGTCTTCTCTGCAAGTGAGGGACTGCGGGTTTTCTTTCACCGTAGGTGTTTTCGACAGGCAAAAGTTGTGGGAGTTAACGTCCCAATTCAAAGCTCAAAATATAAAATATAAACTGTCTTATTACAAACTGCACGTAAGTAACCAAATATGTGTGCACGAAAGTGAGGGCATTGCGACTGTCTAGTTGCAGCCTCCCCAACGTGCAGGCATGCATCCCACCGAGACGCTTCTTGATAAAGCAGAACTGTCTCGCCCACCGTACCAGAGAAACGTGGGGATATTATTCCTTTCGTGGCTAACTTCGCTGCTTAGTTTCAAAAAGGATGAAGTCGAGTGTATTACTTGTCTTGCAGGCGAGATATTATTCTCAATACGAACGTTGCTGACGACTAATGTCCAGAACCACAGAATTAACATTAAGTAAAAACTACACTCTCCTAAAATGATCGGGTTTCTTCGATAAAAGAAGGCGTTCTCTTTGACATTGAAGGTAGCATCCGCTGTTTCTTCAGTGAGTGCTGATTCCTCACTGGAATTGATCTGGATTTTTTCTGAAATTAGACTTCTGCCATATTTTGATTGGTGTTTGTTACCGCCCTCCAAGTTTCAGATTTTGGTTTTTTACCGATGGTTTGTTTGGCACGCCTTAGCCACAATAAAAAACCTTACTCAAACTCACATATCCTCATACTGGCTTGACATTTTAACGTCCTGAGTTAAATTGGGAAGCATCGCAACCCTTTTCGGAATCTTTGCATTCCGATCACTCACGTGCAAGTTTGTTTGTCGCTTGGAAATGTTTCAACTAAAACAGATCCAGCTGAGAAGTTCCTACATGGGGCAGCTGGCAACGCTAAATTTGTTTGTTGGTTTCAACCCCTCAACAGAAGTGACCGTTCAACTAACATCATCGAGCTCATTAGTGATGAAACCATTGTTCATTTTGAAACATATCTTTTACCTTAAAACGACTGAACAACTACCACAAGCTCATTCCCGATTACTCTGCACTAATGTTGACGTCTTAAACACGTAACTGGCTTTGTTTTCCGATAAATGCACCATGACTTGCATGCATCGTTCGGTGAACAATAACTTCATTAAAATAAAAAATACATTGCAGCGTCTTTTTCCTTATACATTCCCATAATCACAATAAAATCAAATGTTCTTCATCTGGTTTATGACTAACTTAAAGCTCCTACTAAATAAAAACAAGCATCTATTTGTGAAAGCTAAAAAGAGCGTTGACGATAATGACCGATCTTCATGTCTCGATTTCTCGATACAGACTAATATCGCCGTGAAAAAGCACAGGGTGTTTTTTGGTACCAAATTATCATATCTAATTCGTACTGACCCTGGTAAGTTTTGGAAGGCTATCAACCTGAGTCATGACGGGAATTACCCTGTTTATGCGAAACGATAATCGTCAAATGGACGACTGAAGCATCAAATTTCTTTCTCTCAGCACATTCACACGGGGAGACTTCCCTCTACCTCCGTATCCTGACCACCCTGTTTTTACTATGTCCCCCATCGAATTCAATAGCGACAGAATCAGGAAATGAACAGAAACGCGTCCTTCTCACCGTGATCCGAGAAAAGATATCTTATCGGGAATGTTCCTGAAGTTGAAAAAAATGAAAGCCGTAACAACTCCTACGATGCCGAATTAGAGCGCAGCTTTGAGGAGGAGGATGGAAGGGTACTGAGGGGAAGGTATACCCCTCCTCCGTCCACCTCACATCCTCATCCTGTCTGCTCCGCCTCCCTCCAAGCGGCGTTGGCGTCGCCGTCGCTGTCGGCGAGACCGTGAGCTCCCGTGACCCTCATGACGTCGCGTGACCCTCGTGACCTGGCGGGGGGCACGTGACTCACGGGGGTCACGTGACCCCGCGAGGACGTTTTGGCATGGTGCCGAAACGTCACCATGTCGAAACGTCGCCGCGGTAACGCCGACGGCGACGGTGACGGCGACGCCGCTCAAGCCGGAAACGGGCGCATAGAGGCTGATGAACTCCATGGGACGAATATGCTGCGAATAACCGACAAATTTTGGCCGGCGGCTTTTGCTCTGCGCGTGGAATCAACACAGTGGCTGCTACGTCGCGCGCAAAGTGAGCGTGCTGTCGGGTGGCGTTCGCCGGTTATTCGTCACATAATTCGTTCCATGGAGTTCAGCCTTAAAGGAGCTGTGCAACGATATTCAATTGGAATGTTTTTCACTTTACACGAGCTTACTGACACTAGTGGGACTCAAGGATACTCACACGCAACGCCACTGGCCAAGAATCTCCGTTGTTGCGGTGTAATTTCAAGGACAAAAGCGATCATTTTCATTCAATCTCTCCTTTGCAAAATTTGATGACGTAACGTGGGTATCGAAGTATCCTCCGGTGACGATATTTGAATGCGGTTCATAGATTGGACCCGAGCATTGCGTGGGCACTCGATTTGGGCTCGTGATAATTACTAGCTCGAGAAGCATTCGGGTAGTGGCCCGTGTCCAATCGCTGCAACGACGACAATAGCCGAGCCATAACAATGTCGGGAACTCAGCGCGTGTCCTGTGCTTTGCCAACCCCAGCGCGTGGCAATGATCAACATTGGCGGCATATAATCGGCTCCAGATCACGTGGCCGCTTGTTCTGGCTGCGAGTTGAGTGGGTGAACGCTGCTCGTTTTTCTTTGATTTTTTTTCTGGGACTTCTATTGCGTGGGGTGAAAAACGAACGCGTGTTTTATAGGTCATTAACGTCAGGGATTCGTTTTAAGCGGTATTTGCGCTAAGTACAAAAATTGCTGCATCGCCCCTTTAAGAGCTGCGCTCTGAAAAGTGTTTTGTGTCACCCATTTTTAATGTGTTAGCATTAGTGTCCTGGTACATGCGCTTACCTTGAACTGGTTGGGAGCACATGCATTCAAAGTTCGTAACGTCGCCACGGGATGGCGCCACAGCCCCACTGGCTAAGGAAACTGGCTTGGAAACGCCTTTTTGCAAGCGCTGACAGATGACGACGGGGTGCATATCTTGAAAGACTGGGCGATAGGATGCATAGCAAAGTAGGCTGCACTTCCATGACGTAACACCTGGCAACCGAACATCGCTGACGATAACCTCCTTCACTCAACTCCGGCGCCGCGCAGTGGAGGACGGCGAGTGTATCACTGGGGCGCGTGTTAACCCCCCCCCCCCCCAGAGCCCCGTCCCCCGCCCCCTCTCCCCCTGCCCCCTCACATGTTGCAATTCCGCCGCGTAATCACGAGGCAAAAATTATAATATTTCCCGACCTGCAGCTTCGAGCGGCGGCCATGAGAACCGCCCGGCATAACGTCAATGGGGTCTTGTAAAAAGATAGGAAGCTCTGCAAATACCTGCTTGATAAAAGGTCATTTTTCTATAAAGGCTTGTCGTTCCAACAATGATATTAATGCATCATAAACCTGGTATCATCGCCAAAACTTTTATTATACGGTGTTTTAATGGCGCCATCTATTCGAGGTCAACAAAACCGTCAGCACTATCTGCTACCGTGAAACAGCCGCCAGAAGCCGGGGGGACGCGGGAAGAGCCGGACGGGGATGGCCGCACCCGGAGGAGACTTTCCTCCTTTCGCCATGTTGATCGCGCTGCGCCAACGCTGCGCAAGCAGGTGGTCACGTGGTCGCGTGCGGGTGAGTTCTAGCTGCTTACTGATGGCTCTAGAGGAGAGCTTCACCGGAACCCCGCGCGTCCCCCATTGATGTCATAGAGCTCGTGGCTCGGAAGATGGTGAGGGAGTTGAGAAGTGCCGAAAACCTCCATATATGTCCATTTTCAAAGGAAAAACTAGGACATGAAGGCAAAATCAGTTTTTCGCTCTTTACTTCCGAAAGATCGCGACACGAACTCCCGAATTATTTAAGCAAAGCCATACACGGCTCTGAGCACAGCCACCCGCACACTATAGTGTACTAGAATACTTGGGTAGTGTTGGGACCGGAGCGGCTCGCCTGAGGCGCGTGGTATTTATCGCGACAGGTGTCGACACCGGCGCGTTACCCAGAAGGTGTGCGCGTGCGCGGTTGCAGGCGCGAAAATATGAATTTTTGGTTCCGCTTTGGTAGAGTGCTCATAGGATTTTTGATACAGCTACGACCTGCCAGCGGTCGTACCGCTGGCAGGTAGGTACGACCGCTACAAACGTTGCCAACGCTCCGGCACGACCGTTGGCAACATGATGCTTCAATGTATTGGACGGCACAAGCAACATTATTCTGCATTTACATAAAAACAATTGCGACTTTAAAGAAGCGGATCGCAAGTTGTTTCAGCGTAGTATTAGCTGCGACTTTCGGTTCGTCGGATAGTGAGCATTTTAAAAGAAATGCCCATTTCCTTGGTTGCAAAAGGCTAAACATTAGATATTTGGCGGGAAAATCTAAAACTCGGAAGCAGTTTTTTTTTTTTTGCTGTTTTATTTCACGGTGGAACGAAACCGCTCGATATTGTTTTCTATGTTTTCAAGTACCCCAGGTTAACTTCTCTGCCTTCTTTTCTGCCCATCTTCTTCTTCTTGACCTTAATCAGCACGCTTTACATGTCACTTATTTTGTGTTCATTTATGCGACAAACCACCAGAGCGACGGTAGCAAAGAGATGAGAAACTTATATTTCTTCGTGGCTGCCACGCCCATCCGAGGACCAGCCGACCTTCACTTGTCAGAAATGGCTTTTAAGCCGTGACAATTTTATCGCGCGTTTTAACATTGAACTTAAGTCCAAAAACTGATACAACGTGGGCTGAAAAAGTAATGCTTTATATGATTCAAAGAAGAAAACAAGCAACTATTTTTATGTCATTTAGACCAGGAAACAACAACACACGTAAATAAGGCAAGGTAAAAGTTGTAATAGTTTACAGCACGGCATTGAAATACCTGGTTACAATGTGCAGCGAATACATGGCCCTGAAGGTATACTTGGCATACCACATCAAATAAGTTGTCGAAACAAATGAACACCGCCATTTTGATGCTGATCTTGTTAGACTTCAGCTTAAGGGCAGTCTCCAAATAAGCAACACCGTCGAAGTTGCTAAACTTGCTGAACAGCCCAGTAGGGAGTTCGCATATTCAGGGAGACTAGTGCGTCGCGATCGATGCCTTGTGGGAACACGGCACGAGCTTCGCTGCTCACCGCTGGTGACAACGGATAAGTTTCCCGAGCGAGCCCCGAAAGCTTTGCAACGGAGGGCTCTGGTGACTTGACTTCCGCTTGCTTTCCTCTCGTCCTGCGGGAGGTTCCCCACTCAGGTCCTGGGGTACACTTGGCAGCAGAGACGGCACCGCGTCTGGCGTAAGCGCGGGGTGTCCACAAGGATCCTCCTTCCTTTCCGCCGATTATGTGGACGTAGTCTCAGAGGATAAAGCGGGGCTCTAAGTGCAGCTCGCGGACAGTGCATGTTTCTTCAAGACGCTTGTCCGATCGTTGCAGATTTTTTCCCAAAGATCTCTTGTGGCACTATCCTCTGGAACGCCGAAAGAGACGCCGTTTTCACGCCTTCCACTCGGATGTAGCCCGTTTAGCAACCAGGTGCGCAGCAAGAGTTCTGTCGCCGTTTCGCCGATGGCATTTCGGCGCTACCCTTACGCATTCATTATCCAATAAATCAGACCACACAAGATTCAAAACATATTTCGATCCACACATGGCACTATGAAATCGTTGTCGGCTTACTAATGCGCGCAACGCGCACACCGCTCAAAGTAAAAAGAAAGCATCAGCGTCGTCGACTCCAAATGCATTTTCCGCCAAACGTGGCGGGCTGTGCGATTTTTTCCGGGTAAAGGCCTGACCACACTAGCGTAACGGCGCCGCCGGGCGGCGCCAGGGCGGCACCGCTGACCGGCGTCCCAACGCGAGGAGTCCACATTGGCCTCCGTTTTCCCGGCGTCAGGTGACAGCACTGGATCTCGCGATCGCGCCTCCCGTCGGATTTCCCGCTCTTTCGTCGTGTGCTCTTCGTTAGATTCTTCCGTTTCGGCTCTCACCTTTCGCATATATCAGCATCGAAACCGCACTCGCTGCCTACATGGTAGGAGTCCATGATGACCTGGTGATCAGCGTGAATGTGATTATCCTAACCTGCTCGTTGATCTTGCGACGTCGCCGCGCTCTGAAGGGAAGGAGGCGCAGGTTTTGGGTCGGGCCGAGTTGGTTCTACCCAGAGATGGCAAAATTACTTTCAAAAAGTAATTAAATTACATTACTAATTACTTTTCTGAAAAGCAGCAAAAATTTAATGAAATTACATTACAAATTACCGCAGACTAAAGGTAATGACATTACATTACAATTACTTTGAAAAAATAATGAAATTACTTTGAAATTACTTTTGAATACCTTGAGGATGTAATTCAGGCTATTTTTATTTACCATATACACCAACACAGTGTTTACAAAACAAGCCCTCGTTTGCCCCCACAGCGCGTGTGCAGGAACCAGATCCAAGAGGAGCGAGGCGCTGTGCATGCGCAGCGCCGACAGCAGCGCCACCGCAGTGATGTCACGTCAGAGCTGAGTTGGTCTGTATGCACCAAAACTCAGATCTTCCTGTTTACACCGCAACAACCTTATCTGCCTCAAAGTGAACTATACTGAACAGTGGTTTTGCTGGCGCACACGACATAAGTGTTAAACATGATGAATTGCTTCTTTAGATGTGACTCAGAAAGACAGTCGACTCACCGCTTTCTCTGTTCATTCAACGGAGGAGGTTCTTACTAAAAGGGTGATATGTTTTCGTGTCCCTGATTTAGAAGTTGCAATGGCAGCTTGTTCTTGCAAGAAGTCGTCACATGAAACGTGTCCCTTCTGCCTCGGACGCTATCTAATTCTATTCTCCCAGGAGCACTATACTTGGCGAAAACTTTTCTTGGCAATGCAGCAGAGAGGAGGAGAGCCCGCGCACAACTTTATATAGCGTTCAAAATGGGAAAGGGAACACGTGCCTGTACCCCCCACTGCATTGCCAAGAAAACTTGTCGCCGAGTATAGTTTACCTATTCTCGGTCATTTCTTTCAAGGAGCATTTTCCCAAAAAGCCCACGTTTTTGCGCATTGTCACACAAAGGGCCTAGATAATTGCTATGCAGAAGCGTCACCAGTTGAGGAAGGGTGCCAGCTTCCTAAATTGTGTATTTTCTCAACAAACGGGGGGCGATATCTGCTTGTAGACTTATTCCCGAATAAACTTCCCAAGGGAAGGCACCGAAGCATACCACGAGCGACACATGCTTTGCACGAGGACGCGCGAAACGTTCTGGAGATTTAGCAAGGCATTTGGAATTAACTATTTATTCCGGTCGTTTGTTGTTCACAACGGTCGAAGCTTACGGTTTGACCTTGCTTGACGAAAGTACGAGGCTGGGGATCTGTTTGTCCTGTCCTCTCAGGTTTTAAGTTATGTTTGACTCACTGGTAATGTGCCCGTCGCCTTGTAGAATGTGGAGACGTTCATCGCTAAGCTGACGCGCTGTCAGCTTAGGGATGAACAGTGGAAAGCTACGGGTTCGTTGGAGCAGCCACCCTTCTGTCATTCGCCACGTAACCACGCTCTCGTTCATACCTACGCACAAAGAACGGGATGGGACGCGTGATTAAAGAAAGGTGCTTGATTGGTTCTGCTTAGCTTGCAGCTCCCACTGCGCTGTCAGCTTAGGAATGAACGAAGTATAGTATCTTCGAGATGACGCGACGCCGTGAATCTGTCCTGCCTGGAGTTTGTAAGCCGTTGCCATCCAGCGATGTCTACACGTAAGCTTTTCTCCTTCGTCTATCCAGCCCTCCTTTGTGCGTCTGTCCAGCTCTTGGTACGAGGCTTTGCGCTCAGGTGGCCGTCGTTTATTTCCTCTTATGCTCTTTCACAACATTTCACCATGCGAAATAATTTTTTCTCTTCTTTTCTAAAGCTTGCAAACGAACTTTTTTAATTTAGGACTAAATTAATTTCAAAAGTAATGAGTAATTTTCTTGAAATTACTGCCTCAAAGTAATTCATTACATTACTAAATTACTAGCCTAGAGAAGTAATTCATTGCATTACTCATTACTTGGAAAAGTAATTTAATTACTGTAATTCCATTACAGTAGTGTCATTACTGCCATCTCTGGTTCTACCGAAGCACCGAAGGACAGGTCAGTGCTTTGCTGCCCGGCCGCCGGCGCGCCAGAGATGAAGGCATGCTTTCGAAAGTGTCACCAAATCAACATAACATCCGTCACAACACAGACGACATGCAACCAGTGCCACGGAGAAACTCACTTGTAATTCCGAATTCCTCTTCTATAATTTCCCAGCAGTTGTTCTTAGCGTCATTATCTAGGTAGTCTGGCTGCGTCTTGTCATATAAAAAGGGAAACAGTCGCACAGTTTCAAGGAACCGCTCCGTTGCGGAAGGCATCGGGAGGAAATGGGGATAGCAGACGACACGAAACACCTCCTTCGGAACGTAGAAGACCGCGCGGCAGCGGACCGGTTTGAGCGTTGCCATGGCATCGCGACGCCACTATCTACGCCACCTCCCAGTGGCTCCTCTCTTCTGCGGCGAGCGGCGGCGCCTCTGAACCGTGCAAGGAGCGGTTGACTTTGCGGCGCCGACCATCGCGCCGCTGAGCCGAAAACTGGTTTCGGTCGGCAAACGGCAGTGCCGAGTCGGACACGTCGCGCCGCAGGCCTCCGCGACGCTAATGTGGCCGTGCCTCCTCATTCACACAGCCGCCGTTTCTCTTGTCCCCTCCCCGTCGCGAGGGGCGTTCCCGTAAAGGAAGGATTTTCGGCCCGGTTTTCGCCGGAAAGCTGTGCCCCGCAAACACCTCCTAGAGAAGAAGGCAATAGTGCTCTGAGAGGTTACGTCACAACGTCGGAGGAAGGAAGGCCAAGGCGCAACTAAGTGAAGAAAATATTCGCTGTCGATGCTATCGACGTGAAAAAAATGTTTCTTGTCAAGCGGCGCGGTAATGTTCGTGCGCGTTTATCCGACATTAATATACGTTTTAAAGGTGCGGTCTTGTACAGTTTATTATATATATAATATAAACATAATATACAACGCGTTACCGAAGTTGAGAGTACCAAATTTATATTTATGAGTATCCCGTAACCGCGGGACTACGTGCAGTCCCGCAACTCCCCACTTTTCGAAAGAACCGGCTCCGATCCTCCGATATGCCACATCTTTCCTCATATAGGCTCCGATTCTGGTAAATTCTCCGTTGTGTATGAGCTGCTGACTGTCTGAAAAGAAACGTTGAGACATTTCAGAAGCGAAGGAAACCGAAAAAAATCCAGTCATTGTCGCAGGGAGCACCACAAGCAGAGAGACGCGTCAGCAACGTTAAGCCTTTCGTCGCCGCTGCTCTCGTGTGTGGTGCTGTTTTGAGACTTGTTTCCCGTCGTAATTCTGTCATCACCATAGTCTCAGGTAGTTTTTTGTGTTCGCTTGATACTACGGCATTTACGTGGATTTGTGGAACAAGTCGTGCTACGGTTTGAGCGACTATGTGTGACAACTAGCCAACGATGACTCTGGTCGATTAGTCGATAGACCTCTCTAACGAGAGAGACTTCTTGGAGTTCGTGTTCACATGTTTTCGTCACGGATATTGAGGGACGTATGCATACAATCGACAGGTGAGAAACAATTTATTTACGGGCTTCCTTGGTCATGTAGGACGCAAGTAAAATGCTGCAAGTTTTTTTAATCGTGTGATATTGGCATTTTGTTGTTTGTCGTTATTCGTGTGCAGTTGCGTCCACATTTGCTAAATACGCGCGGTAATCTAGTTTTCACTGGAAGGTGAAAAACAAGTTTATGTGATTATCGAAAGTGCGCTGTTTGTGGTTCTGTGTTCATTTTGTACTAATGTTATTTATTGCCTTTACCGCGTTTATACCAGAATCTTAACTGTATTAAGGGAATAGTATTATTATATACAAATAAGTTATATTTTCTTCTCAGGCAGCTCGAGCCCATTGGGAAAGTAAATTTGTTGGCTTTAGTCCGTTGCAACCTAAGAACGTAGGGCGAGGGTAAGACGGGCCGGGGAGGAAGAAGCGGACGGAATGCTGGAGAAGAGGGGGGAAACCTCCTTCTCTCTTTAGCGTTCCGTCTGCTTCCTCCCCCCCGGCCCGTCTTACCTGCCCTTCAGATTCTTGGGTTATAACAAACTATAAGTAGTAAGTTTAGTACCCCGCCATACGGAAACGATAATATATTTTGATTCAGTGATATCAGGATTTAATCATCTCGCGGCCTTGAGTGATTATACGAGCGCCGCAAGCGGATGTGTAGACCCCTTAATGTAATTCGATCGAAATTACATTACTTTTGCCATGTGACCGGGGTATGATGCAAGAATTCAGTGACTGCACGCGATAACGTCGCTTACATGATTGTAAGTGATACTCGTCTTGCCTTGTCCGCGTGGACTACGTCTAACTGATTTTTAACTGATCTGTTTTGCTGTTTCCAATCACTGCGTGTTTCGCCATTTTGTCGAAATATTTATGTATAAAATATGCACTCCGACAGCAATAATTGCGTGACTCAATGTTTTCGACTGAAAACAATCACATTTTTCTATAGACGTCTTCTACGTCGTGCCATTTCGTACCGATTATTTTAGTGGTGTAATATTTTGCTCGCGTAATAAAATATTTTCGAAACCCGTTCCTATGTGCAGCTTTCATTTTAGCTAATGTGACGCGTTTGTGACTAAAAACGCGTTACGACGGTCGATCCAAGCGCGCGGCCTTCGCTTCGACGCGCGCCCCCGGTGGCCTTCCTTTGCGACGTCACGAGAAGAGCGCTACGGCCTTCTTCTCTAGAGGTGTTGGCCCCGCCGGGTGCCGGGCGACGCCTTTATTTGGAGGTCGATACGGGGCAGTGACTTCCGTGACGTCTCTGCCAAAAAACGTAAAAACAAAACAAAACTTTTTTTTTTTTTACGTTTGGCGGAGAACTTGTTGCAGGTTGTTCGGTTGTTGTGACTAGTGTTGGGGCGGGGGGAGGTGGCGGTCGCGGCGTGATCATGCTCTAAAAGCAGAGGTCAGATACACGACACGATCTTACGCCAAGAATGTACGTACGACAACAGCTCCGGTGCCGTCTTTCTACGATTAAATCAACATGACCGACAACGTCGTTCAGACTTGGTCGCGACGACCAACGGACATTTATTTTTCTACGTGCTCTTCTCGCGGGTCCCGATTCCAAGCAGCAAGAAAAAAGAAGGAAGTACTCGGACAGCCATGACGAACATGAACGCTGGATCATCAAATACACTGGGAAAAGGTACAACGGCAGCAATGCCACCGACCGACCGAGCTCGAGGCCCATATAGCCAGGCACTCCGACTCGTCGCTGGCGTTGCCGGCGTTGCTCCGACGGTCCTTGGCCAAGACCGTCTGCCCACGACCGACCGGCTGGCTTGCTGAATGGAATACGCGCCCGCGCGACCCTTGTGGACCCTTCCCGTATTATAGTTTGATCGCTGACCTCAATTTTAGATTAAGAGGTGAGGTCAATCTCTTCCCTTGTTTTCCGAGGCAGTGTTGACGAACACTGTCGTCGATTTTATCTCCTTGTTTTGTGCGATATGGAGCTCAAATAAACGCCGTATGGATTACTTTCGCAACACGGTATATACACTTTGTTATTACTGGGCCATTTTATTCTGACACGCTTGTCGCCACGGAGGCGTGTTCACGCTCAATTGTTTCCGATAGTACATTACTGTCGAGCTATAACAGTTCGTGGAAGCTACGCAATGCCGGTCCCACCCTTCTTTGCCGAGTGTCACGTCAGTATCGACTGGTACTCGTAAAAGATCGGTCCCGAAGCACTTCGATCAATCGTGCGCGTCCGCTCCGAGTGTGCACAGGTATTTGCGTGGCTCTTGCTGACACTCTCGTAGTTGAAACGTATCTTTTTTAACGTCGGCTCGGCTCCTGCATCGGCTCGCTCCTGCGCGAAGTGAAGAGGTGAAGATGTCAAAGTAAATGACTAAAACCGGACATGACGTCACGGACGTCAAACTACTACTGCTCTGCTACTTCGCTCTGCCCGTGTATCGACTTTCGAAAAAGGTGTCCCAGCTGCTCTGCGGCACCGGCGTCCCGGCGGATGACGGAGTCCGCTCCTATCGAAAACCGACCAATCCCAAAATAGAAACGTTTCTCTAAGTTTGGAGGATTTTTCATCGTTCGGTTGCCAACAGTGAGCCAACGCTTGTTGTGTTGGTTGCGCGTGTGTTTATGGGGTAGTAGAAAGCAGTTTTTAAAGTAGCGATAGATAGGCTTGACTGTTGGATCTTCTTCGTTGGTGGTGTTGCGCGCTAAAGGCAAGAGACACACCCCATTGGGGTTGGTTCTTCAGGTTTACAGCCTTACGGTAAAGCATTTTTGGTCTTATACTAGTGGGTTTTATAGGTAGAAGAAAGCAGTTTTTAAAGTAGCGACAGGATAGTCGGGTTAAAGCAGGCTTTTTAGGTAGGGTCACGAGACCGAATTACCTGCACGTTTGAAATTTTTGGCGGGCTAGTTGGTTGTGTGGGCAGAGGCGTACCAAAGCTTTCTTGGTTCGAGTTTTGGTGGGATATTTGTCGTGGGGTCGCGCTGTGTGTCGGTAGGCAATGGTGAATACACGACGGAAGAAGGATGCGCAGCCTAAAGTAAAGGAGGGACCCGATGTAGAATGTGAAGTGTGTGGCCGTTGGTGCTGCATGATGGAGACGGAGTTCAAAACTGTAGCAGAAGCCGAGGAGAGCAGCTTTACCTGCCGGAGTTGCGAGAAGGTAGAACTTAGTTTTAGGAGAATTGGAAGGGAATGGGCGGACACGGTTCGGGAGTTGAAGCGGGAGATAGGGGTAGAACGGGAGAAGCGGGTACAGCTCGAGGCGCAGGTCGGAGATTTGATTAAGAGGGCTGAAGCGGATGTGGAGGAGATGACCAGGGAATGGGAAAGTAAGGTAGAGAACGTGCCGGGAGAGCTGAGGCGAGAACGGGAACAGCGAACCGAACTAGAGCGACAGGTGGAGGAGCTTAGACAGGGGAAGAGTGGAAGGCGGAGTTGGAGGAGCATAGGAAGAAGTGTGATGAGATGGTGCAGCAACTGACAGGAGTAGTTAATAGGAAAGACGGGAGGTGGCAGAGAAGACGGCGGTGGGGACGGCAGACAAAGAGGGCCAGTTAAATAGTGATGAGGCGGCTGACTGTGTAGGAAACGAGCCTGCACAGCTGTATAGTGCTGCAGTACAGCAGAGTTCGAGGAAGGCAGCAGAAGTTGAGGCAGAGAAAGCACAGATAGCTGGAGGGAATGAAGACAGGCAGCCGGGGTTAGAGGGTGCTGGTGGTAGGAGACTCAAACATAACAAGGGTTAGGGAGGGACTGCTGGACAGGGTGAAAGGTGATGGGAGGGTAAACGTAGTGGCTCAGCCAGGAAAGTGCATGGTAGAAGCTATGGCCGAAGCGAAGGAGGAGGAGTGGGGAAACAGGGAGGGAGATAACCAAGTTGTAGTACATGCAGGACTAAAGGATGTGTTAAAGGGACGAAGCCAGAACCTCGCCAGGCAGATAGAGTTCGGGTTACGTAAGCTGAGGGAGGTCTCCGAGATTGTGCATGTGCAAATATGAATTGTCCCAGAGGTCTGGGGACAGCCTTTGCAGATAGAGAAGCGGGTGGTGGAAGCTAACCGGGTGATAAGGGGGTTGAGCCGACGATTTGGCTACGGAGTAATGGAAGTAAACAGGGTGGTCTACGAGGCCTCGCTCCGACCCTTTTACATGGGGCATCCACTGATGTGGAACCACTGGGAGCACGGTAGGCGATAGGATAGAACGTCACATCGTACATTTTTGGGGGGTCCCGGAGCCCTAGAGGGCACCGGTGTAAATGAGGGCCAAAATGTAGATACAGGGGGAAGGTTTGGGAGGGTGGGAGGAAGCCTCGCAGGGCTAGGCAAAAGAAACAGCTTAACATAGGGTTCATAAACATGCAGGGGGCAGGAACATAATAAAGTGGGAGGAGATTGAGGAGCAATTAGAAAGCAGAAAACTTTGCAGTGTATGGATTAGCAGAAACACATCTGAGGGATATGGAAGAAACACCATAGATACCGGGATATCATTGGATGGGATGCAACAGTGCCAATGGAAAACGCAAGGGAGGGGGTTTAAGGGTGTTAGTTTAGGGTCAGGAATGGAAAAGAGAACGAGAAGGTTGCAGGGAACACATGTGGGTCAAAGGCAATAATGGGGGTTTAGACACAATCCTGGATTTTGTGTATCTAAAAACAGGGAATGATGCAGTGGAGGAAAATGCAGAACACTTGACATGTATATAAGGAGACGTTAGGAAATCGGCACTAACAAGGAAATAATTATCTTGGGGGACATGAATGCACATTTGGAAGACTTTGATGGACATACAGATACAACAGGGAGGATGTTAGAGGAGTTCTGCGAAGCTCTTGATCTGGTATTGGTTAATGCTCAGGTAAAATGTGATGGAAAAATATCATGGGAAAGAAAGAACTCACACTCGACTATTGACTACTGTTTAATGTCGCGTAAGATATACAACAAACTAGGTGGTACGGAAATAGATGAGGAAGGCACAAAAAGTCTGGGGAGTGATCACAAGAGAATCAATATCAGATTTGGCACAGTAAAACCAGAAATGCAAAATCAAAAACAAGAAGGTAGAAATAACCTAAATAATAAACAACTACAGGAGGTATCTAAGCGAATCGATAACATAGTATCCAAGCAACCTGAAAGAGAATGGACATATGAAGACTTAATTAGTGTTTTCTAAAGAGAGTTAGAGAAATATCGAATCAAACAAGGAGGAAGGAAACTAAAACACAAGCTCAAAAGCAGGTGGGATAAAGAGGTTAAGGCAGCAATATCGAGACGCCAAGCTGGCATCTAAAGAACACAGATGGGCAAAGAAAAAGAGGGCCACACTAGCCGAAGTCGCATCAAAATGGGAGGAATTTCAGGAAAGAAAGCGGGAGGTATCAGCATTAATACAGGCCAAAATTGGGAGGGCAGGGGTCCAGTGGATGATAGAGATAAACCAGAAGGATAGGAATGCGGCAAAAAGGTTCTGAGGAACACATCAGTGCGCAGGAAAAAAGACCGAGGGGTACCTGCAGACACTTACCACACAGGAAGGGACAAAAGTAGAGGGGGAAGAGGCAAGAGAATACATGAGGCATACAAATCGAAGCTGCATTTTCGGAGTTAGAATCAGATCAGGCCGTAGGGAATGGTAGCGTCTACACAACACAAGAGGAGGATCATTGTGACGAAGAGGAAATGACCACTAGGGAGTGGGAAAAAGCAGAAAGAAGGGTTCCGGCTGTAACTGCGACAGGTCCAGACGGCATAGCAATGAGATGATAAAAGTTCTAGGCAAAACAAGCAAATTGAAACTAAGGCAGGTAATTGACCAGACACTTATGGGAGGGAGGTACCCAGTGACTGGAGATTAGCAGAATCAGGCTGTTATATAAGGGCAAGGAGACAAAGACAGTATCAAATCATACGACCAATCACAGTAACTTCAGTAATATACAGACTAGCTATGCAAATTGTAAAAAGAAGAATGGAAGAATGGGCAGAGAAAGCAGATTCTAGGGGAGCTTCAAAACGGTTTCAGGAAAGATAGATGACTAGATCATAATTTATCTCGTAATCACTCAGTGCATAGAGATAGCAGTGACAAGTAAAGGCGCATTATGGGTAGCATTTTAGACATCAAAGGGGCATATGACAATGTGAATCAGGAAAAACTCTGGAACCAACTGAAGGGATATGGACTAGAAGGGAACCATGGTTAAGTTTCTAGAGACGGGTTTATACGGAGAGATAGGGTGGATTTATAACGTGGGAAGCCAGAAACTACAAGACCAGCAGCAATAAAAAGAGGTCTTAGACAGGGTTGCCCATTGTCTCCCCTGCTCTTTATGATATACCTCAGTGAGATGGAAAAAGATTAGAAAAGTGCAGCCTAGGCTTTGACCTGACTTACATGGAGGAAGGACACAAAGTAAATGAAGTATTGCCAGGGTTAATGTATACAGACGACATTGTACTCGTATCAGAAAGTCGTGAGACAATACAGGAACTGATTAGAGTTGCAGCAGGGAAGGGGACAATTTAGTACTAAAATTTAGTAGGGGACAAGCCTGGTATAATAGTTTTCAACGACGAGAAGAGACATACTGGAGATACAGGACACATTGATGAACACATGAAAAGTACAAATATCTCGGAGTATGGTTAAGTGAAGGAAGACGGTATCTAAAAATCGAAGATATTGTAATAAGAAGGGAAAACGGATCGGCTATCATGAAACGCAGGGGCGCTATGGAACTATAATAGATATGAAGTCGTTAGGGGTGTATGAGGGAGTCATGGTGCCAGGCTGTCGTTTGGGAATGCGGTATTGTGTATGGTCAGAAATCCAGGCATTTTTGAGATACAGCAAGTGTGGCAGGTTGGCAGTAGGGGCACAGGAATACACCAAATGAGGTACAGGGGGATATGGGTTGGCCATCTTTCGAGAGAAGAGAAGCTGATCGATAGTAAAAGTAAAATTTGAACAAAGACCGAGCTGAAATTGGAGGATGCACGGTGTGTGGCGTGAAGGCGTACAAGTAAGGATAGATGAAAGTCTTGATACTAAGTGGACAAACCGAACTCCGCAAGCTCGAGATTTCCAAATACATTCAACGGATGGGGCCGATCGAACTGATATCAGTAGAAAAGAGACAGCGAAGCAGACAGGAAATTGCGGGAAGAGGAATGGCGGGAAATCAGCTTTAACAATATACAGGGCACAAAAACATGAAATAAAAAGAACAACCTTATGATAATTCAGTGGGAGCTCTTTGGTTTTTGAAGCTAGAATGGGGTCTAATTACGAAAACGTACGGGCTAAATTCCGAAGTAGACGCTCTGTGCGACATATTTCACATGCGAAAGGAAACTATAAGCATGTAATTTTAGGTGCGAAGACACCCTCTTGGGGGAGATGACTACGGATATGGAGGGGGCCTGGGTTTTCCGGACATGGATGGACGAATGGATAGGAAAAATTTGCCGCTAACTAAGAAGATTGGAAGATTGGTGGAAGAAGTCTAGGAAGATAAGGAGAAAAATAAATACAGATAAAATAAATTCACTTGAAAAGGGGGGGGGGGTCTGTTATATAAAATCACTACAAGTTAGTTAAAAAAAAAGATGACGA